>PVJN01000227.1:0-202577 GCA_004026805.1 Lasiurus borealis
GCCCTCTTAGCATAATTAAGCTTGATTTTGTGACTGCTCCCTAGATCTTTCCTGGGTAGCTAATGGGCTGTGGGAGGTGCAGCAAGTGCTGCCACAAGTGAAACTGACAAGAACATTGTAAATTACCTGTTTACCTCTGACTATAAAATAAAGCATCAGCTTGCAGTCTGGATCTGTTCGGTGGTCTTAGTCCCACACAGAAGATACACCTAGACCCAGGTTATTCTCTTTGTCGGTCTTTTCTTCATCCTTCCCCAGCCCTTTCTCAGGATTATGGAACTCTTGGCTGTGCTGGAGGCACAGGTTCCTCTTCCCAAAGGCTTATAAAGGCTGAAGATCTTGGTGCCTGATATCCCCTCTGATTGGTCACTATTCCCTTAGACTGGTTACTATAGTAACTCCTGGGCTTTGTTTTCCTATTCCCTCTGGGCTTTCTTCTCTTTATTTTGTAAATACAGACCTTTCTTGGCTACTTCCAGTCTTATGTAAATATACCTGTTACTGCCTCTTGGTCTAATGGAAATGTGACTGCACCTGGCTTCCTTGTGTTATGGAAATGAATCTTCCCCCAGTCTGTAGCCCCATGCTTTTCCCATGGATCCCAATTCTAAAAAAATCTATGTTCCCCCTAAAATTCCTGCTTCATTATGTCTTACATAATTATGTATATTTATTCAAACAAAATTAATTTTGGTAGGATAATATTGAATAAACTACAGACTTTATTCTTATTTCCTACTTTTCTATTAGTGTCTTTTTAATCATATCTAGAATTCAATAAAGAATTCAACATTGCATTTCTTTGAGTCTCCTCAATTTTATTTATTTTATTATATTTCTTTTATTTTTTTATTTATACTTTCTCAATCTTTTTAAAAATTTAAATTCTTTATTGTTTAAAGTATTACATGTCTCTCTTCCCCCCTTGACCTCCCCCTGCCTGCACCTACCCCCAAGCACATGCCCCTCACTTTCACAACCCCCTCTTCCCCCTCAACCCCCTCTCCCACATTTGTATCCATTGTTTATGCTCACATGCAGGCATACAAGTCCTTTGATTGATCTCTTACCTCCTTCCCCCCCCACCTTCCCTCATAGGTCAGACAGTCTGTTCAATGCTTCTATGACTCTAATTCTATGTTTGTTCATCAGTTTATGTTGTTCATTATATTTCACAAATGAGTGAGATCATATGGTATTTATCTTTCTCCAAATGGCTTATTTCACTTAGCATAATGCTCTCCAGTTTCATTCATGCTGTTGCAAATGGTAAGAATTCCTTCTTTTTTATAGCAGTGTAGTATTCCATTGTGGAGATGCACCAGTTTTCTAATCCACTCAAGTGCTGATGGTACTTAGGCTGTTTCCAAATCTTAGCTATTGTATATTCTGTAGCTTTGGGTTGAAATGTTCTGAAAATGTTGATTAAGTCCATCTGATCTAGTAAGGCATTTAGGATTGCTGTTTCTTAGCTGATTTTTTTTTTTTTTTTGGTTTAGAGTTACCTCAATTTTCAAAAAAGAAAAGCTCAAGTTTCACATTCACAGTTATATTTTATTTTTACTTTTGATTTAAGAAAATAACATAATTATGCATAAGTAGAGCTTTAAAAAGAAGGCACAAACAATGGTAATTTTTAACTGCCATACCTATTGAAAGGAAATGAACTCCCCTCCATCTTGTCCTATAGGGCTGAGCCCCCTGCCTAAAACCCCTCCATTTTCTGGGAGGGGTCACAGGTGTGCCAGCAATGTCCTAGCTTCCCCGACCACCACCTGAATGGACTAATGAAGCTCCAGGAACACAGCGAGGGTCCTAATAAGGCTAAACCACAGAAAGACCCTAATTCAAGTAACCAGTCTCTGTAACCCTTGTCACTTTCCTAAGCCCTCCCAATTATCCTACCCCATAAAACTCATTGTTCCCGCCAGGCTCACTCTTTCGCCTCACTGCTGCTCCAGAAAGAGGCTGAGAGCCAAACCCGGGTTTGAATAAAGACTCGCTTTTGCATTGGAAAAGGCTCCTTAGTGGTTGATTATTGGGGACCCCAAATTCTGGGCATAACACTATAACATTGCTATTTGGTAATATTTTCTTTTAAAATTCTAATGTAAAATTTTATCTCAATCTATATTTGTCTTCACATTGTATTTTTGTGTTACAGCACCTTTACTTTTTATGTGATCAATAAATTTTTAATAAAATTAATTTACTTAAATTAAAATTACTGACCATACCTTTAGGATAATAGAGTCCCATTGGCTTGAAAGCGGTGTTTTTTATTTTTACTTTGTAAAGAAACAGGAATTTTAGGGGTAAAATAAGACAGGTTTAGGAAATTTTAGAAATTTTGGAAATTGGAGTAACCACAGGGCTGCAGAGCAGCAGAAGGTACATTTCCATAGAATAGGGAAGCTGAAAAGCTGCAACAGGTACATTTCCATAGAATTAGGAAGCTGGGAACAGCAAAGGGCCTATATTTACAAAATAAAGAGAAGGAAGCCCTTCATCCAGAAGGAGAAGAAAGCCCAAAGAGAATAGGAAAACAATAGGGAAGGAGCCCAGGAGTTACTATAGTAAGCAGACTAAGGGAATAGTGACCAATCAGAATGGATATCAGGCACCAGGATCTGTAGCCTTTATAAACCATAGGGAAAGTGAACCCAGTGGGACTCCTTTCCCCTACCCTGTTGGGTCCATTCTGTGGGACTCTTTCCCTCTCCTTATGTGAGAGTCTGTACTTGTTCTTCAATAAATCTCCACCTTTGCTCTACCTCTTTTTGTCCATGGATTCATTCTTTGATTACAGTGGACAAATAATCCGGGTTCCAGTCCAAAAATTCCATATCAATAAGTTTTTAAAATTTATAAAAAATAGAGTAATTTGAAGAAATTTTAAGTAATCTTAACTACCTTTTATTTTAAGAACATTTGACTAAAAGAGGAGTCTACTAATATTGCACAAACAATACCTCAGATATCATAAATCATTAGTATATATAGTAGAAATTTATAAGAATTTATAGTCTATTTACATAAGAAAGACAATATTTAAAGGTTTTATTGGGTTTGTTTTGCTTTAAAGAAAATGCTGGCTCTGGTTCTGAGATACTATGTCAAATTCAATGTTTTCCTATTCCCTCTTTCTAAGTATAATAACTCTGAAAATAACTTAATTCAATGAACAAAAAGTGAAACCTGAAATATTATAAGAAGGTAGACCATCTAAGAACATTTGTGTGTGAAGGAAGAGATTAGGATGAATCCTTGGTTTTATTTTTATACCCTATATATTTAATCCAGACTGGTTCTGGGTGAGAAGGTGAATTGCAATCTAAAAATGCCAAGGGGCATCCACCCCCAAACTCTCCCAAAGTTGCTAATAGGTTTGTGGTAGCAGAACAATGGCTTCCAAAGAAGCCAGAACCCAATCCCTAGAAACCCTGGATGTGGGATGTTTCATGGCAAGGAAACATCAGGTGACAATAATATTGAAGTGTTTAATTGGCTGATACCAAGGAGACTGCACCGTAAGGTTTAACAGGTGATGCCACTATAATCACAGGGTCCTTATAAGTGGAGGGGAACAGGAGAGTAGAGATACAGTTACACAGTGAGAGAAAGACTCCACTGGCCATTGTTGCTATGAAAGTGTTCAGGGAACCTTGAGCCAAGAAAGAGCCTGTAGAGACTGGAAAAGGCAGGAAAACGGGCTATCCTTTGGTGCTCCCAGGAAGGAACACAGCTCTGTCTGAATCTTGCTTTTAGCCCATTGAGACCCTTCACAGATTTCCAATCTCCAGAAAGGAAAGATAATGAGTTTGTTTTTGCTTTTAGCCCACTCAATTTGTGGCAGTTTGTTACAGCAAGCAAATAATGCTTTGTTGTTAGGCCAGTTTGAATTGACGCAGTGTGCAAGAACATTGCAGTAGGCAAAATTATAAGAGGACTCCCAATGAACCCCAATGAGCTGGTATGATCTCTTCTCCTTGGGTGTGGGTGGGACATGTGGATATGATGGAATATCACCCTCATGATGACCTATAGCATACCTCAGAGGTACTGCAGGTTTAGTTCCATACACTACGTACTATAAAGAAGAGAGTGCCCAGGCAGCACAGCTCAAGTGGGTAAGCTGGGACCTATGAACCAGAAGGTCACAGTTTGATTCTGGTCAGGGCACATGCCCAGGTTGCGAGCTCCATCCCCCATATGGAGGGTACAGAAGGCAGCCAATTCTCATTATTGATGTTTCTGTCCTTCCCTTCCTCTCTGAAATCAATAAAAAATATATATATTTTAAAAGAAGCAAGTATGGAAATAAAGAGAGTTTATAGAGTTTGTTGTTATTTTTGGTTTTTTGGAGGTTTTTTCCCCTCAATTTGTAAAACATGCAGCATGTGTGAAGCACAATAAAGCTATGTGCAATGTACTGAAGTATGCCTTTTTAGGTCAAAGGTCAAAGGATTTGAGGGACTTAATTGAAATCCCTAATCATTTAGCCTGAGTTAATCATGTGAGTCCTTAAAAGACACTCGAAGGAGACTCTCATTGACTTTGAATAGGCAAACTCTTCTGTTTTGGGGAGAATCATGTGATTTTCATGACAGGAAGTCACTAGTGGTTAAGATGATCAATCCTACAACTTCAAGGAACTGAATTTTGCCAGCAACTTGAATGACCCTGCAAACTGATCAGATCTTAGAGGATAATACAGCCCAGGTGACACTTGTTTTCAGCTTTTAAAATTCTGAGCAGAGAACCCTGTTGAGTAATGCCTGGCTTTCTTACCTACATAACTATGTTATTATTATTATTATTATTATTATTATTATTATTTATTAATCAATGATGAGAGAGAATCATTGATTGGCTGCTTCTGCAGGTTCCCCACTGGGGATCAAGCCTGCAACCTGGGCATATGCTCTAACCAGGAATCCAATTACAACTTCCTGGTTTTTAAATCAACGCTCAACCACTGAGCCATGCTGACTGGCCATAACTATATTATTTTTAAGCCATTATGTTTGTGGTGGAAATTTTTTATATAACAGTAGACAATAAATACAAGCCTCTTTGCATAATGCAAATTAATTGTTTAAAAAAAACCTACCATTCCTTTAGCAAATGAGAGCCAAAAACCAAGTGAAAGCAGAAAAATTTGTACAGCATGTTTATTTTTCTATTGTATGACTCTTGCCAGTTCCAACTTGGTTATATGATGAGGTAGATCCAGAATTTATTTGACATATTAAATAATTGTGTTTATAATAAATAATAGCTGATTATACATTTGTCTGTCATTTTAATGATTAATTGTTTGTAAATAACTTTAAATTATCCTACTTATTTGCTGAATTCTTGCCCCAGGAGATTATAACCTAAAGTTAGTAGTTACCAAGTATGCCTTCGTCATAGCTTCTGTATTACTTTCTACCATGACAATATATGCAATATATTTATGGGAACTGATTTTTGAATAGTGTGTTACAAAAACGATTTTATTTTCTGTTATCTGCTTATTTTTAAACTTTTAAGTGCTTCTTCATAGAATGCTCATTTCCAAAATAACCTTAATTAGTAGTAATTTGATCTATTTTAAAAGTTTGCATCAAATTTACCTATAATGAATATGCACAGGTCAGCAGTTTCTAGATTTGCCTTTATTCCATTACATCTCTTTTTAAAGAGACTTGTTTCTTCTATGGAAGACAAAGGAACAAAGTTTCCTTGCAACTATAATTGAACTCTCATTAGAGGGGAAATGGTCCCATCTTAGATTAGGCAGTTGCTCTTAGTCACAAATATCCTTATGTTTATGCTAACATATTCAAATTGTTTAAGCAAGTTAATTTTATTTGGATTCCTGTTGACACATTTCCTCACAAATTTCAAGGGATTCCCTCATTAAACTAAATCTACCACAATATCCCATCCTTTACAAACTTGGTTCAAAGGAGCCAAGTACAAAAGGAAGCAATTCCACTATATTTAACAGAAGCTCCCCTCATATTGTACTTGATGCTCTTTGTTCCTGCTGTGCACATTTACTTGAATCTGCTTTTGGGACTTGTTTGTTTTCCTTTCACTAGTCTTGGTTGTCTTCCTTTTGCTTTGCCATCTGTTGTTCTTTTTCATCCTTTGAATTTTTCTTCATCATCATTATTATTTTTCACTCTTCCTTGTCTTATGCTAGACTAAATAGGGGAAGAGCTTTCTCAAGGTAATTTACATCTTTCTCCTGTGCTAAGTCATGTGTCTCTTTTCCTTCATTTCAAATTACGCCTTTTCTTTGGCATTGATTACATATGGTTACTGATGCCCAGTGTTGTGTTGTTTCATTATCATTTGTCTGCTAGGCATCATCAGCTCTCTTATTATGCAAGCTCCCTTCCTATATGTCATGTGGAAGTGTGACTCACTCTTCCATGATGAAACTTTCTAAGGACCGATAGTGTATAATTGCAACAAAAGAAAATGGAATGTCCAAGTCTCCCAAACACTGGGTGGCTGAGACTCAGTGCACTTGCTCTCATCCATCAGTGTCTCTTTAGACTCACATGAGGGGACCAGACAAGCACGTTCCAGAGAGCATCAGGGCCTCTTACTAGGGAACACCTTCAGCAGTTGCAGATGAAATTTTTTGAAGTGAATATTAATGGTGTTCTGGCGACCTGTAATGGCATAATACTCTCATTTCATATTCATTCAGTTACATCTTGTCAAACTGATTGCGATGGATATATCAGCTAGATGACTGAAGAGAGAAATGACCTTTGGAAGCAAAAAGCAGTGTAAACATTCAAACAAATTGCATGTTTTTCTTAACTTAAATAGTTATAAAATATTAATTATTACCAACTACCCATTTATGAAAAAAAATCAGCTGAGAAACCCTTGAGCATTATCATAGACCTCTGCCTTTCCATCCAGTTTACCTTCCCAGTTCGTTTGGAAAAACAGATGTTCATAAATATTATTTTAGATTGCCAAAGTAATGTTTGAGTGATTGAAATATACACAGCATTAGAGATAATCTCAACAAAACAAATTTATTTATTAGCTGTGGCGACGTGAATGGGAATTTTTACCATAACTATTATTGCTTTTCTTACATAAAAGTGATATTGAAACCATCGTAATTACCTTGTTATTATTTAATAGAAAAGGAGTGTAAGGGAAGACAAAATATAGGCGTGGCATTTGCACAGCTTTGCCATAAAGCTGCATTTAACATTCCCCAAGTCTATTCCCCATTAGCTGATGGGAAATTCTGGACACTGGCCCTATTTCTGATGTTACTAAACTCAGTTGACCCTTTTTCAGGACTGGCAGAGGGGAAATAGGATATTGTACCCTGAGAAATGTAACTCCTTGAGAATAAATCCTCCTTCCACATCCCATCCTCCTGTGCTAGTCTTAAAAAATTCATTTCCTGAAGATATAGCAAGAGCCTCACTCCAGCTCATGTCTGAGGAGTCTGACCCTTCAGACTTCTTAGAATTAAGAACATGAAACAACATACCCATAAGTGATAATGAAAGGGTTAACTAGCTAGCTTTAGACAGATAGAGGGTCCATGGAGGCAGCTTGGCTTGAGCAATTAAAATAGCATAAACCAAGGACAGAGATATTTCTGGCCTGAGCAGCTGGAATAATAAATCTTTTCCAGCCAGGAAGAAAGAGAAAGAAAGAAGCTGCTTTACTCTTTTGAACAGAGAAGCCAGTGGTTTCAGTCTCAAGGCTTGGCAGGATAAGGTTGCTAGGTACCATAAGTTAGACTAAAAGTAGCCCTGACCTGAGCAGCTGAGAGAGCTCTAAGATAAAACATTTCTGGCCAGTATAACTGGGAGAGAGCCATAGGATAGAATAAAAGTAACTCCAACTTAAACAGATAAGATGATTATGTGAAGGACAAAGAGAAAATGCAAAATAAGGAAAACGAAGGAGGGAAGTATGACATGGGTTTTGGCCTTAGCAGAGTGACCAATGAGGAAAGCACTGGAGTCCTGAGTTAGGAAAGAGTCCCATTAGAAAGGGTCATGTCCAAAGAATTAGAGCCCATTTAATGCCTCAAGACCAAGAAAGTACTGACCACCCTTCTTAGGGGACCCCTCTGTGGCAGGAGGAAGAGAATCTTAGAATTAGGAATTTTAGAGATAACATCTGCTTGCAGTTAAGTTTCTGTACTTCTCTCCTACCACCTTTTGTCCATGGCTTCAATCTTCGAATACATCTGGACAAGAACTCGGGAAAGAAATCACCCTTGCAATTGTGCTCAATAAAACAACTTGATTCAATAAGTCAGTACCTGGTAATGGAGAAAAGACAAAACATCAGAAAATATCAATACTTCCTCACCTATAAAATGTTATGCAGCCATAATAAAAAAACTAACAAACTATATGCAATTATTATTTAAGTGAATAGAATGCAGTTCAAACTTATGTTAAATATTACTATTTGATAATCAAAAATATAGAAATGCTAATAAAGTATGCACTTGATTAGAAAATACAAAATGCCCTAAAATTGTATTAAAATAATTTTCATATTTTATTCAACAAGTAGTTCAGTGTAAAACAATATGTGAAAATAGTTGCCAGTATATATCTGTCTTATCCCTTACCTTTTATTCTCTGGCAATACCACTTACTCTTTTTTTTTTTATGACATTTGACCTTTTATAGATTTCACCTATAAGTGATATCATACAATATTTGCCTTTCCCTGACTTACCTCATTTAGCATAATATCCTCAAATGCAGTATACCTTAAATTTATACAATGTTATATATAAAATATATTTCAATAAAAAAACTATGCAGAGCAGAAACTACTGGAATAAACAAATAGATGCCAGTATTCATTTGAATTTCATATGTGAAAATAATGATATTTTAAATTATTGAGAAATTATGTTTTATTTCATAAGCAATCAAAACAAAATTGGTCTCTGTTCTTATGCTATATACAAAAGTAATTTCCATATAGATTAAATTTCAAACAACATTTATATGAAAGTAATGTTTAAAAACAAAGTTATTCTGGTTTGGAGAAATCTTTCAAAATAAGAGAAGGCACAAAAGCTATATAGTTAAAAATATATTTAATTACAAATTTTCAAATGTAATGACAAAATTTCCTTGGTTCAAATTAAAAAAAAAAAAGGGCAGATTAAGGAAATACACAAAACAGACAAAACATTAATAACCTAACTTCTGGAAGAGCTAATAAATATAAATACAAAGACCCAAATATTCATAAAAAAAAACAGACAATAATTTGAATAGATATTTTTGAAATTATAAACTACAAATGATTAATAAAATATAATTATCTAGGCTATGTATGAAGAATAGTAAAGCCACTCAGAATCTGTAGAAAGGAACACATATAAAAATGTATCACAGAATTTAAGTACCATAAAATTTTATAGACAACATAACTTTCTGTATATTTGCATATGGTTTGTGAGACCTAGGAAGATAGTTGTCAGGTTATTCATGGGTCATTTATATATGACTAGAATTCAGGACACTTGTATTTAATCCCCACTTAAAAAAAAAAGAAAAATAAAACATTTAAAATATTTGTAATAATATCTAAGCTATAATAAAATGGTCTACAAGAGCATTTTCAGCAAACATTTCAGTTTATTTTATATAGCTTCATTGTTTCATGGCAACTATAGTTATATAATTTGTGCAAATCAAGGTTCTTTATTACTGAAAAATCTATATATCTTACTCATTTATTCTCACATTATATTCTAAAAACAGTTGCCAATGTTATTTTTAGAAATATTTTAATGTATCTAATGATAAGAAATAGCAAGATACAAAGAAACATACACCTGTGATTAATTAAAGGAAAGAAGTAATTTTGTCCACTGATTTAAACATACTTCTCACTGAATTATTTGTATTTTTGTCTATGTCCCTTGTCATTTTTTTCTCTATCATAAATATGACCTGTGGCATTACTTGCATATAAGTAGAAATCTCATCTTGTGGCTTAAGTAAAACTTTAGCAACAGATTTATGTATTTAGTTATTATGACTAACTCTTGTTCCCTCTCTGTGCACTATAGTTCTAACACTTCTAAAATAAATTTCTTATGCCATGTTTTCCATGGTGCTCAGAGCTTACTGAACAGTACTGGTATTGGCACTTCCATTTGACACTTCTGAGATATTTTTTTCTCTTTTTTAACATCATTTTCCTGTAAAATGTGGTTTCAACTCTTTTCACATTTATCAAACTTTTAAACCTTTGATTAATAAGTCTAACTTAAATACATAAGTTCTTCTAAATACCTTTACTCATTGTATTTAAGTTCAAAAATTACAGGCAGCAATATGTATTAAAAATTATAAAACCTAATTTTTTAAAGAATATGTCAAAGCTCAGATGTACAAAATATTTTACATATTCTAACAAATTTCATGTTACTATAGTATCAGTCAATATAAATATCAGGTACAGTTTTCATTTGATCACTATATATGTGTATATTACTTGCTTGGGATAATCACTTGAAACCTACACCCAACTTGAACCATGAGAAAATCCATTTGACATGTTGTAGAGAGATGTGCCTTCAGAAATTTCCATGCATGTTTTACTAAATATATATGTATTATGAAAATATTATTAGTAATGATTCTGTAACTAGAAATTACATTTCCTTCACATATAAACCAGTGTTACTATTCCTGTGATTAAAAAACAACACATAAACTAAGCAATTCCTTTTTAAAAATTATTTTTAATAAGGAAAAAAAAGCAAAATGAAAATGAAAAAGTGACAAAAAGAGATTATTCACTAACTTTGAGAGACTTGACAAATAACTTCATTTCTGAGCCTTAATATCCTAATCTATAATATTGGGACTTATAGGAGTTCTTTTCATCATGAATTACTGGGAGGACCAAGTAACATAATGTGTGAGAAAAACTTTAAAAACTATTGTGCAAATATTAATAGCTGTGATTCATAGCTTCTGTTACTATGGGTGTTACCTTAGAGATCTACAATCAATTGGTTATTTTTTTTTTATTCTAAAGGAATTATGTAAACATTTAAAACAAATTTCAAGAAATATTTGAAAAGAAAATAAAGTCTAGTTTGTATCTGAATATATTTTACAGAAAAGAATAGAGATAAGAAAAATTGAATTTTTGAAATCAGAGTTAAACTGCCTACTTGGAAAAGTTTTATTACCATTAGCCATAGGACTCATTTTCAAATGGTCAGTCTTATAAAGGCAGCTTTTCATATTTAACAGGGCTGTTGGGAGCCTTATCTAGTTTGGTAGGACATGAAAAGATTAATACATGATTCCTTCTCTGCAAGCTTTAGAACTTAAAGCCAATGTATTTTCCAGGGAAGAGATGCAGAGCATATTTAAGTGGATGTTGTTCTTTAGTACTGAAGCTGCTGAACGCTTTAAAATCTAAGAACTGGGAAGAGTTATATTCACAAAGTTGAAAGTTTTCTAAAGAGCTTGTTACAGGAGTAAACTTCAGACCTGCAAACCTTAAATAAGATTAAAATTAATTCAGACTCTCTTCTTACCTTCTGACTTGATAACATACTCATAAAAACCAATTTGTATGCAAATGTTTATTTTAAAAAAGTACAAGATTGTGATAAACACCCAACTCTACCACATGTCAGGATAATTTTTAAAACTAAAGTAAGACTCATTCAGCCTGCATAATAAGTCTTGTTTTGTGTCTGATGGTTGTTTATTTAAATCTATAAGGTGGTGCAAACCAGATTTCTGAATTACCACTTAAAATTGACTTTTTTGGAACAAATCAGTCATCAGTGTTCATTACTTTAAAACAGTGGTTCTCAACCTTCCTAATGCCATGACCCTTTAATTCAGTTACTCATGTTGTGGTGACACACAACCATAAAATTATTTTCATTGCTACATCATAACTGTAATTTTGCTACTGTTATAAATTGTTATGTAAATATCTGTGTTTTCCGAAGGATTTATGCGAGCCCTGTGAAAGGGTCGTTCAACCACTAAAGAGGTTGTGACCCACAAGTTGAGAACCTCTGCCTTAAAAGATACCTAACTATGTTCCCTCTCTGGAAGTTGAACAAATGGATATTAAAATGTTGAGAGTTTCCCTAGCCAGTTTGGCTCAACGGATAGCACATTGGCCTGAGGACTGAAGAGTCTTTTTTTGTTGTTGTTCTTTTTTTTATTATTATTAATTTTTATACATATCTCCCCATTGCCCCCCCCTCCCTCCCAGGCATATCCCAACCCTCCAGTGTCTATGTTCATTGGTTATGCTTATATGCATGCATACAAGTCCTTTGATTGATCTCTTATCTACCTCACCTAACCTTAATCTTCCTGCTGTAATTTCACAGTCTGTTTGATGCTTTACTGCCTCTGTATCTATTCTTCTGTTCATCAGTTTATAATGTTCTTTATTATCCACAAATGAATGAGATGATGTGATGCTTCTCCTTCATTTACTGGCTTATTTCACTAAGCATAAGGCTCTCCAGTTCCATCCAGGTTGCTGCAAATGGTAAGAATTCCTTCTTTTTAATGGGAGCATAGAATTCCATTGTGTAGATACGCCACAGTTTTCTGATCCACTCATCTGCTGATGGGCAGCTAGGCTGTTTCCAAATTGTAGCTATTGTAAACTGTGCTGCTATGAACATAGGGGTGCATAAATCCTTTCTGATTGGTGTTTGTAATTTCTTAGGATAAATTTCTAAGAGTGGAATTGCTGGGTCAAAATGGAGATCCACTTTTAGTTTTTTGAGGAAACACCATACTGTTCTCCACAGTGGCTGCACCAGGATGCATTCCCACCAACAGTGCACAAGGGTTGCTTTTTCTCCACATCCTCCCCAACACTTGATGATTGTAAGATGGTATCACATTGTCATTTTGATTTGCATCTCTCTCGGATACTTAGTGACTTTAAACATGTTTTCAAGTGTCTCTTGGCCTTCCTTCTGTTGTCTTTTGAAAAGGTTCTATTTAGGTTTGTTGCCCATTTTTTATTGGATTGTTTATCTTCCTTTTATTAAGTTGTATAAATTGGCTGTCAATGTTGGAGATTAAACCTTTATCAGTGATATCATTTGGAAATATGTTCTTCCATACAGTCATCTTTCTTGTTTTGTTGATGGTTTCTTTTGCTATGCAAAAGCTTTTTATTTTGATGTAGTGACATTTATTTATTTTTTCTTTAGCTTCCATTGCCTTTGGAGAAGTATCAGTGAAGAAGTTCTTTTGGCTTATGACTGAGATTATACTGCCTGTGGATTCCTCTAGTATTTTTATGGTTTCCCCTCTAATGTTTAAGCCCTGTATCCATTTTGAGTTTATTTTTGTATTTGGTGTAAATTGGTGGTCCAGTTTCATTTTTTTGCATGTATCTGTCCAATTTTCCCAACACCATTTATTGAAGAGGCTATCTTGGCTCCATTGTATGTTCATGCCTCCTTTGTCAAATATTAGTTGGCACAGTTTTTTGGGGTAGATATCTGGGTTCTCTATTCTATTCCATTGGTCTATCTGTCTGTTCTTGTGCCAGTACCAGGCTGTTTTGAGAACAGTTGTTTGTAATATAGTTTGAAATCTGATATTGAGATCCCACCTACTTTAATCATCTTTCTCAGAATTGCTGTGGCTATTTGTGGTCTTTTTTTGTTCCAGATGAATCTATGAAGAATACTTTCTAGTCTGTGAAATATGTCATTGGTACTTTAATGGGTAGTGCATTGAATCTATAGATTGCTTTGGGTAGTATGGACATTTTAATGATGTTGATTTTCCCAATCCATGAGCATGGTATGCTCTTCCATCTGTTAACATCTTCCTCTATCTCTTTTTACAGTGTCCTGTAGTTTTCTACATATAGGTCTTTTACCTCTTTAGTTAGGTTTATTCCTAGGTATCCTAATTTTTTTGGTGCAACGGTAAATGGGATTGCTTTTTGAGTCTCTCTTTCTGTAATCTCACTATTAGTGTATAGAAATGTTCAGATTTCTTGGCATTAATTTTGTATCCTGCTACATTGCCGAATTCATTTCTTAAGTCAATTAGTTTTGGGATGGAGTCCTTTTTTATGTACAGTAACATGTCATCTGCAAATAAGGACAGCTTTACTTCTTCTTTTCCAATTTGGATGCCTTTTATTTCGTCTTCTTGTCTAATTGCAATGGCTAATACTTCCAGTACTATGTCGAACAGGAGAGGTGAGAGTGGGTATCCCTGTCTTGTTCCTGTTCTTAGGGGAAATGGTTTTAGTTTTTGCCCATTGAGTATGATGTTAGCTGTGGGTTTATCGTATATGGCTTTAATGATGTTGAGGTATGATCCTTCTATTCCCACTTTGCTAAGAGTGTTTATCAAGAAAGGGTGTTGGATTTTGTCAAATGCTTTTTCTGCATCAATTGATATGACTATGTGATTTTTTAAATTAAATCTATGTTATTCAGATTATTACATTTGTCTTTTTTCCCCTTCATAGCTCCCCTACACCCTGCTCCCACCCCTCCCTCTACCTTTACTTTTCCCCCAATTGATGAGTCTATAGGTGTATGATTTTTGTCCAGTCACTCCCTGTATACTCTCCCCCTCAGAATTATCGGTCCATTCCCTTTGCTCCTGATTCTATTATATTCACCAGTTTATTCTGTTGATTAAATTTTTAATTCCCTTAATTTTTAGTTTCGCTTGTTGATAGATATGTATTTGTTGTTCATAATTTTTTATCTTTTACCTTTTTCTTCTTCCTCTTCACCATTTCATATAATACTGGTTTGGAGTTGATGAACTCCTTTAGCTTTTTCTTATCTGTGAATCTTTATCTGCCCTTCAATTCTGAATGATAGCTTTGCTGGATAGAGTATTCTTGGTTGTAGGTTATTGCTATTCGTCACGTTGAATATTTTTTGCCACTCCCATCTGGCCTGCATCATTCCTGTTGAGAAATCAGCTGACAGTAGGATGGGTGCTCCCTTGTAGGTAATTAATTGTTTGCTCTTGCTGCTTTTAATATTCTCTCTTTGTCTTTTGCTCTTGTTATTTTAATTATGATGTGTCTTGGTGTGGTCCTCTTTGGATTCCTATTATATAGGGTTCTGTGTGCTTCCTGGACTTGTAAATCTATTCCTTTAATCAGATGTAGGACGTTTTCAGTCATTATTTCTTTAAGTAGGTTTTCAGTATCTTGCTCTTTCTCTTCTTCTGGCACCCCCACAATTCTGATGTTGGTACACTTGAAGCTGTCCCAGAGGCTCCTTAGATTATCTTCACATTTTTGGATTCTTTTCGCTTCTTGCTTTTCTAGTTGAGTGTTTTCTGATTCTTTATATTTCAAATTTTTGATTTGATTCTTGCCTTCCACTAGTCTGCTGTTAGGTCTCTGTATGATATTTTTTTATTTCAGTCAGTGTATGTTTAATTTCTATTCGATCCTTTATCATCTCTATTTGGATCTTTTGTATCTCTAGTTGGTCCTTTTGCATCTCCTCTTGGGACTTGATAAATTTATCAATCTTTTCTAGCATATTCTTGAAAAACCTTATAAGCGCTGTTTTGAACTTGATATCCAGTCATTTTTTTTCCTCCATTTCTTTTATTTGTGATCCCTTCCCTTGTCTCGGCATTTTCACTGTGCTGGGAGAACTTCTGTGTTGGATTCCGCCTTATGATACCAGACTTGCAAAACTGAAATAGCCTCTGTTGAGCTTGGGATGGGTGGAGTCTCAGGGCTTAAGGTACAGCCTTGCCTTTCATTCGGCCCTGCCCTCCATGGCCCCTGAGTCTCAAGTAACTGGGCAGTCACTGGAGCGGTTACTGAGCACCCACTTGTATGCTCTCTTGCAGTGCCTCTAGACTGCTGCCTTCCTAGCTCCCCTGTGCTCTGGGACCACACGAGTTTGGGTCCCCAGGGTTTCACCCAAAACTGGGGTTTAGTGAAGTTAGAAGTGGCTCAGTTGGGAGGGTCTGTCTCCCGTCCACTCGTGAAAGCCAGTGGCACGATCAGCAGTTTGTCCTCTGTGGCGCAGTGCCGTGCGCACCACCAATTTTCTGATCTTTTTGACTCTCCTAAATTTCCGAGCACTTCTCCCCCTAATCAATCCAAACTCCCCCTCGAATGAGTTTTATTTGGATCAGGGGTTTAGTGTTGTAGGATAAGGAGTACAATGCCTTTGAGAGTCTCCGTCTCCATCCCGCCAGAGAAGGCGAGCCAGGTTTGCCATCACTTGCTTTCTCCACGCCCGCATCTCTGTACCTCAGTTTTTTGCAGCTCCTCTGGATCTCCGTGAGCCCCTCTCTTTCCTTCTAGTTGTAGAATTTCCACTCTGCCAGCTTTCCTGTGGTTCTGGATGATGTCCATTCTGTCTTTTCGTTGTAATTTTGAAATTGTTGTGAGAGGCAGCAGTATAGGTGTTTACCTATGCCGCCATCTTGGCTTCTCTGCTATGTGATTTTTATCTCTCAATTTGTTTATGTGACATATCATGTTTATTGATTTGTGTATATTGTACCATCCCTGCATTCCTGGGATGAATCCTTCTTGGTCATGGTGTATGATCTTTCTGATGTACTGCTGGATCTGATTTGCTAGAATTTTGTTCAGGATTTTGGCATCTATGTTCATGAGAGATATTGGCCTATAATTCTCTTTCATTGTGTTATCTTTATCTGCTTTTGGAATTAGGATGATGCTGGCTTCATAGAAGGTTTTTGGAAGTGTTCCTTCTTCTTCAATGTTTTTGAATAGTCTGAGGAGGATAGGTTTTAATTATTCCTTGAATGTTTGGTAAAACTCTCCTGTGTAGCCATCTGGTCCCAGCTTTTATTTGCTGGAAGCATTTTGATGACTGTTTCACTTTCTTCCATAGTTATTGGACTATTGAAATGTTTAGATTCCTCCTCATTGAGTTTTGCAAGGTTATATTTTTCTAGGAAAATGTCCATTTCTTGCAGGTTGTCCAATATGTTGGAATAGAGTTGTTCATATTATTTTTTAATAACCCTTTTTATTTCCATAGGGTCTGTTGTTATTTCACCTCTTTCATTTCTGATTTTGTTTATTTGGGTCTTTTCTCTTTGCTTCTTTGTGAGCCTGGCTAGAGGACCATCAATCTTGTTTATCCTTTCAAAGAATCAGCTCTTGGTTTTGTTGATCTTTTGAATTGTTTCTTTGGTTTATCTCTGCTCTGATCTTGACTATTTCCTTCCTTCTGCTTACACTGGGCTTTTCTTGTTGCTCTCTTTATAGCTCTTTGAGTTGTAGGGTTAGGTAATTTATTACCATTGTTTCCTGTTTTTTTTGCAGTAGGCTTGTAGGGCTATGAACTTCCCTCTCAAGACTGCTTTCACTGTGTCCCATAAATTTTGTATTTTTGTGTTGTCCTTGTCATTTGTTGTCATGATGTTTTTTACTTCTTCCTTTATCTCGTTGGTTACCCAGTTGTTGTTTAATAGAATGCTGTTTAGTCTCCATGTGTTTGATTTACTTCTATTGTTTTTATTATAGTTGATTTCCAGTTTTATACCACTGTGGTCTGAGAAAATGATTGATATGATTTCTATCTTCTTGAATTTGAAGAGACTTTTCTTATGATGCAATATATGATCTATCTTTTAAAATGACCAATGTGCACTAGAGAAGAATGTATATTCTGTGGCTTTGGAGTGAAATGTTCTGAAGATGTCAATTAGTTTCTTCTAGTCTTGTGAGTCATTTAGGATGGATGTTTCTTTTCTAATTTTTTGTTTAGAGGACTTGTCCAGTGGTGACAGTGGGGTATTAAAGTCTCCAACTATGACTGTATTGCTTTCAATCTGTCCCTTAATATCCTCCAGTAGTTTTTTTATATATTTAGGTGTTCCTCTATTGGGTGCATACATGTTTACCAGAGTTATTTTTCTTGTTGGACTGTTCCCTTTAGTATTATGATGTGGCTTTCTTTATCTCTTGTTATGCCTTCACTTTGAGATCTAATTTGTCAGATATAAGTATTGCAACCCCAGCTTTTTTTTTCCATTTCCATTTGCCTGAAATACCATCTTCCATCCCTTCACCCTCAAACTCTGTGCATCTCTTTTCCTGAGGTGGGTTTCTTGTAGACAGAAGATATATGGATCATGTTTTCTTATCCATTCAGTTACCCTTGATTGGATCATTTAAGCTGTTTACATTTAAAGTTATTATTGATAGGTACTTATCTGTCGCCAATTTTAGTCTTTACACTGGCATTCCTTCTTTGCTTCCTATTTCTTTTTATTACAGCAGACCCTTTAACATTTCTTGCATTGCTGGTTTGGTGGTAATATATTCCCTTAGTCCTTTTTTGTCTGTGAAGCTTCTGATTTCACCCTCAATTTTTGACTGAAAGCCTTGCAGGGTACAGTAGTGTTGGATTCAGACCCTTCCTTTGTATGACTTGGTATATTTCATTTCATTCCCTTCTGGCCTGATGAGTTTCTGTTGAGAAATCAGTATCTAGTCTTCTGGGGGTTACTTTGTAGTTAACTTTCTGTTTCTCTCTGGCCACTTTTAAGATTCTTACTTTGTTGTTGTTGTTTGCCAATTTAATTATAATTTGCCTTGGTGCCGTTTTTTGGGGGTTCATTTTACTTGGGACTCTGTGAGCTTCTTGGATTTGTGTGGGTTTTTTCTTTCCTATATTGGGGAAATTTTCTGTCAGTATTTCTTCAAACAGGTTCTCTAATCCTTGCTCTGTTTCCACTCTTTCTGGAAACCCAATTATGTGGATGTTGTTTTGTTTCGTGTTATCCCAAAGTATCCCTAGGCTCTCCTCTTGCTTTTTAATTTTTTTTTGTAGGAGCTGCTGTACTTGGATATTTTTACTACCATGTCTTTTAGCTCACTGATGCAGTCCTGTGCTTCTTCTAATCTACTTTTGATGCTTTCTATTGAGTTCTTTAATGCAGTGATGTCATTTCTCATTTCTTCTTGCTTCTTCTTCATTTCCTCTTGGGTCTTCTTCATTTCCTCTTGGCTCTTACTCACATTGTCAATTTTGTCTTCATTCTTTTCATCCACCTTATGATCATTTCTCTGAACTCTTTCTCTGCAGGCTTATTTCTGCTTCTATTTCATTTACTTCCTTTTCTGGTGATACCTGCCTTACTGTCATATGTGGCCTGTTTCTTCTTATGCCCATGGTCTTTTTTCTCCAGGTGTCTGGTTATGTAGTTCCCTCTCCTATGTTGATTCAAAGGCACAAACTAAAACATGACCCGGTACAACACACAGGCACTGAACAGAAATATATTCCCAATGTTAATGGTCACAAATAAGGTGACTACCAATGAAAGATAAATTAGGGGTAAGTAGAGAAAGAAGAAGAGGAAAATGAGGAAAAAAGAAATGAAAGAAGTGCCAAAATCAAATTGGGAGAAGGAGAAATAAAGAAATAAATAAAAGAACAAAAATAAAATAAAATAAGTAAAAAGGGGAAGAAGAAGAAAAGAAAAAGAGAAAAAAGAATGTCAGAGAGAAAAGAAAATGGATAAGAGTGAAAAGGGGAACAAAATATAGATGTCAGGAAAAAACTCCAATAGAATAGTCACTAATTTTAACAAAGGCCAACAATCAGTACCTGGAGATTAATACAAACTACAAATAAGAACTGGTATTGAGGGACGCAAGGCAAAATAGAGGTACAAAACAAACTAAAGCAAAGCAAACAAATAGCAAAATAAAACAAGTAGAATAAGCTAAAACAATCTCACAAAAAAGTACAAAAAAATCGATATAATCACCATTCAGGCAAATAGCCACAAAAGGACATAGAGAAAAATAACTCTTTGGGTAGTAAAGACAAGAAGAGAGAGGTTTATATGAACTTGTAGTATGGGATTTGATATTAGATATATAAGTGGAGTGAAATTTTAACCCAGTAAAGAGAAAGAATGGGGAGAATCAAAAGTTGGAAAAGGGAAAGAGAAACAAGACAACAAAATGGGGAAAGTTAGGAGAAAAGTGTTGGCATAAAGGTAGAGTTGAAATGGAGTAATCTTATGCTAAAGGAAATATGAAAATAGAATGTAGAACTCTAATCCTGAAGTAAAATAAAGAGAAAACAAAATGACACTTGTTTTTTTCCAAAAAGGTAACATAGTAGTACAGTGGTACCTGGAGATACGAGTGTAATTCATTCCGTAATCTTGAGGCATGGGAAACAATGAGACGCTCGAGTCACGGTAAACTGGTGGGTCGTGTGCAGCTGGTCATTCTGAGGGATTACTCCTATCTCAAATGTTGCTCGTATTTCAAAGCAAGAATCGCTCGCTGATGCCTTGTATCTCAAAAAATCTTGTATGTTATGGCACTGGTATCTCTGCGGTACCACTGTAGTAATAAAACTAGTTGAAAACAAAAATGTAATAATTAAAAAGGTAAAATCAATTGAGAAGAAAAGAAAAAAAATAGTTTTTTAATTAAAATATGCAAAAATGAAAAAAATAAAATAAAAATCTTAAAAAAAAATAGAATGGTCATTCACTTCCATTATTGGTCTGCTTGGCACTCCTGTTTCCCAGTAGGGAGGGTATTGCAGTTCCCTGTGTTCCACTGTTGGTGTTTTAATCTTTTTATTCTTTTGTGGTTATGTGAGAGTCAATTTGTGTGTCATCCACTGGGTGGCAGTGTTTTGGAATTGACCTCTGAGACAAAGCACAGGACCTCTGTAGGCTGTGCTCAGATCCTGCTACTCTGTGGTTCTCAAAACCGGTTTGTGGGGATTTTGCAGCCAGGACACTCTAATAACCCCCAGGCTGTCCTTCTGCCTCAGATTAGAGTGATTCATTTTCTAGAGCTCCCCTCTGTCAACAGCTCGGAGAGTTTGCTTCCATACTTAGCGATCACGCCCTGCCCCACATCTGAGGACCTCTCCAGAGACAGCTTTCCCACAACCCGGCTCCCGTAGTGTGCATATCTCTGTTCTGCAGGACAGGAGACCTCACCTTATCCCAGGTGAAATCTGACTTTTCCATGTGCCCTGTGGATCTCCTCTGAGTCTGTGTGTCTGCGCCAATTGGGGAGCATTGTTCTGGGTCCCCTGGCTGTTCGGTGGGTGCTTCAGCTGAAGCTTTCAGACCTCCAAGACATCCACCTCCCTCTGCAAGATGGTGTAGTCTCTGTGTTCGCGCTGGTGGCTCTGGCAGACAAAAACCCCATGACAGTGGGGCTGCCTGGTCAGGAGAGGCCCGTCCAGTAGTCCCCCACCTTCTCCTGGAGGATAACTGACTCTTAACTTGCCAACAAACAATCCCAGTGTGACTCTCTGCTGCTCTCTCTTCCTCTGCCCAGCGACAAAGCTCCAGATGCGTTCATCTATTCCGCCGCCATTTTTTTTCTTAGGACTGAAGAGTCTTGGGTTCAATTCTGGTCAAGGCACATGCCCAGGTTGTAGCCTTGATCCTAGGAGGGGGCATGCAGGAGGTAGCTGATCAATGATTCTCTCTCATTATTGATGTTTCTATCTCTCTGTTCCTCTCCCTTCCTCTCTGGAATCAATAAAAATATATTTTAAAAATGTTCAGTGTTTTTATACAAAGTTATCAATAAATAATTGTTAAACTGATTTGATAAAATGATCTCACAAAGATTATTGCAATGTAGTGTTGACTAGTATCTTGCTGCTAATTTCCTTCTGTATCCCAGTCTAGGGAAGGGTTTGAACTCTAAAAATTGTCATATTTTACTCAATTATCTAATCTAGAAAATGCAAGTGCTTGGCAAAGCCAAATGTACATATGTCATTTTTTGTTGAATGTAAGTTTCCTACTTTTCTTTTTTAAAAAATCTTTATTGTTTAAAATATTACATATGTCTCCTTTTATCCCCATAACCTCTCCCTGGCCACTCTCACCCTCTCCTCCACCACCCCCAGCACATACCCTCACCCTCCTACTGTCCGTGTCCAATGATTATGCTTGTATGCATGCATACACGTCCTTTGGTTGATCTTGTAACCCCACCCCTTTTCACCCTTCCCTACATTCCCTCAGGTTTGATAGTTTGTTCAATGTTTCAGTGTCTCTGTATCTATTTTTGTTCATTAGTTTGTCATTCATTATATTCTATAAATGAGTGAGATCATGTGATATTTATCTTTCTCTGACTGCCTTATTTCTCTTAGCATAATAAGATTTCTACTTCATTTGGTGGCTAATCTTGGTGAAAGATTAAAATCTCCAAATACAGATGCCAAGAGGCTATCTCTTGCTTTACTCACCATAGTATAATTTAGAAATAGGCCCATGATCTCTAATTCTGATCACTTAGAAGCACTCTAAATATAAAAAGAGCATTTGCAATGAATCATTCTTGACAACATTATTTTAAAAATCTGATCTCTACCAATCACTCTGTTTCTCTATAAGCCCTCTGTAGTCTTTGTTTTGGGAATTAGGAGTCTTTATTGTGATATATTTAATTATTTGTTTATTTTAATTATCATTTCTCTCAGTAGCATGAAAACTCCATAATTATAGTGGCATTGCCTTCTTCATACCTATTTTTCTCAGCACCTAGAACTGTTTTTTTACATAGTATTTCCTGTTAGATAAATGGTAACTTATTGGTAGTGGCATTGTTACATATAGCAGCTACCTGATTAGTCTTGGTGCTAAAAGACTATATGTAGGCCTGTTATTTCTTGACCTTCCAACTTCACTCTTTTACATTATTAATTTCCACAATTATCTTATTTTTCTTTGAAAAATTTTCAGCATTGATTTTTAAAAAAAATTATTTATTGTTGAAAGCATCACATATGTCCTCTTTCCCCCATTGTTCTCTCCTAGCTCACACTGACCCCCAGCTCAGGCCTGCACACCGCTATTGTCTATGTCCATTGGTTATGCTTATATTTATAAAAACTCTTTGGTTGATCTATTATCCTCTACTCCTTCACCTGCCTTCCCTGTGAAGTTTGAGGGTCTGTTCCATACTTCTATATCTTTGGATCTATTTTTGCTCATGATTTCAATTGCAATTTTAATTGATAGTCTTGCTGGGGACAGTATTCTTGGGTTCAGACCCTTTCTTTGCATGACTTGGTATATTCCATTCCCTTCTGGTCTGATGTGTTTCTGTTGAGAAATCATTCAGTTCTGATGAGGGATCTTTTGTAGGTAACTTTCTCTCTCTCTCTCTCTCTCTCTCTCTCTCTCTCTCTCTCTCTCTCTCTTTCTTTCTCTGGTCACTTTTAAGGTTCTTACTTTGTCATTGGTGTTTGCCAATTTAATTATAATGTGCCTTGGCATCAGTCTTTTGTGGTTCATTTTGCTTGGGACTCTGTGAGCTTCTTGTATTTGTGTGGGTTTTTTCTTCCCTATATCAGAGAAGTTCTCTGTCATTATTTCTTTAAACAGTTTCCTCTGTACCTTACTCAGTTTCCTCTACTTCTGGCATCCCTATTATGTGGATGTTGTTTGTTTCCTGTTGTCCCAAAGTTCCCTTAGGCTCTCCTCCTGCTTGTTAATTTTTTTTTTACAGAAGCTGCTATACTTGGGTATTTTTCCCTACCTTGTCTTCTACCTTACTGATACAGTCCTCTGCTTCTTCTAGTCTACTCTTGTTGCTTTCTATTGAATTCTTTACAACAGCAGTGCCATTTTTCATTTCTTCTTGATTCTTCTTAATTTCCTTTTAGTTCTTACTCATATTGTCAAATTTGTCTTCCATTCCTTTCATCCACCTTATGATCATTTCTCTGAGTTTTTTTTCTGACAGGTTGCTTGCCTTCATTTCATTTACTTCATTTTCTGGGCATGCCTGCTCTTCTTTCATATGGGCTGTTTCTTAGTCTCCCCATGGTCTCTTCTCCAGGTAGCTGGTTACGTAGTTTTCTCTCTCCTTTCTGTGGTGGAGTGTAGAGTTCCTCTGAATCCACGTACTTGTGCCAATTGGGGATCTGTGTTCTCGGTTTGCAGGTGTTCAGTGGGTGCCATAGCTGTAGATTCCATGGGCTTTTCAGGCTCCAGATAACATCCACTTTTCCTCCAAAATGGTGTTGTCTCCATGTCTGTGCCATTCACTCTGAGAGGGAACCCAGCATCAGTGGGGGCTTTCTGGTGAAGGGAGCCCTGTTCAAAAATCTTTCACAGTCTCCTGGCGTATAGTTGTCCCTCAAATCAACCATGAGCACTCCCCATGTGACCACATACTGTCCATTTGTTTTCTCTCTCCCACAGTATCTTGCAGCCTGCCTTCCCATTGGGAGCCATTTTCTGAATCCCCTGATTGTATTTTATGTCTAATTTTATGCCATTATGATCTGAGATGCTTGATATAATTTCAGTCTTCTTGAATTTGTAGAGACTTAGCATGTTTCCTAATATGTGGTCTATCTTTGAATAATGTCCCATGTGTACTTGAGAAGAATGTATATTCCATAGCTTTGTTGTGAAATTTCCTGAAGATGTTAAGTCCATCTGATCTAGTGAGTTTAGGATTGCTGTTTTTTTGTTGATTTTTTATCTAGAAGATGTATCCAGAGATGTCAATGGGGTATTAGAGACCCCTCCTATGATTGTATTGCTATTAATTTCTTCCTTGATAACTTCCAGGTTTTATATTTATATGTGTGCTCCTGCATTGGGTTTATATATGTTTATCCGAATTATATCCTCTTATGGTATCAACCCTTTAAGTATCATGAAGTGGCCCTCCTAATCTCTTGTTATGGCCTTCATTTTGAGGTCTATTTTTTCAGATATTGGTATTGCTATCACAGGTTCTTTTCTTTGCCTAAAAAATTTTTTTTCTATCTCTTCAGTCTGTATGAGTCCTTTGTTATGAAGTAGATCTCTTTTAGACAGCATATACATGAGTCATGTTTTCTTATCCATTCAGCCACCCTGTTTTTTGGTTAGAGCATTTAATCTCTTTACATTTAAAGCTATTATTGATAGGTACTTACTTATTGCCATGTTTATTCTTTTGTCTTTGTTTCTCCTTCTCTTACTATTTCTACTTCTTTCACCAATCCCTTCAGATTTCTTGTATTACTGGTTTATTAGTAATAGACTCTCTTAGATGTTTTTGACTGTGAAGCTCCTGATTTCACCTTCAATTTTGAATGACAGCCTTGCTGATAGTGTATTCTTGGATTCATTTGTTTTTCATTACTTTGCATATTTCATTCCCTTCCCTTCTGGCCTGATGTGTTTATATTGAGAAATCAATTGATAGTCTAAAGATCCCTTGTAAGTAACTTTCTCTCTGTTTCTTGCAGCCCTTTTGACTTAACATTTGCTATTATAATTATGACGTGTCTTGGTGTGGGTCTTTTGGGTTCATCTTGTTTGGGTGTCTCTGCGCTTGTGTGACTTTTTTCATACCCAAGTCAGGGAAGATTTCTGTCATTATTTCTTCAAATTGGTTTTCTATTACTTGCTCAGCTACTCCTTCTGGCATCTCTATTATATAGTTGTTGCTTTGTTTCATGTTGTCCCAAAGCACCATTAAACTCTCCTCCTGCTTTTTAATTTTTTTTCTCCAATTGCTGTTCAGATTGGGTGTGGGTCTGCCATGATTCTCATACCTTTATTATCTCTGCTCTGAGTTATACTCCCTTCCTCCATGGATCTGGTCTCTCAGTTTTCCACTGCAGTTGTTCCAGGTGGGGAGACAAATCCTCTGGTGTACAACTCTCTATGAAGTCCCAGCATCCTCTAGCATGCAATTCAATGAGTGGCACCTATGACAAAGTGACACTCTGGATGTCTCCATTGGTTCAGTCCCAGGGACTGGGTGGGTGCCGGGCCTCAACTCACACCATTGGTGCTATCCTACGTGGTTGTGGGGTAGGGGGCGTCAGCCAGGTGTCCCCAGCTTGCATCCATTGGCATTGTCCTGGGGCCTGGCTTGCACTCAGAGTGCTGGGTCCTGAAGCCTGGGGTCCTGGAGCCATGAGTTCCTAGAGCACAGGATCTAGAAACACAGGGTCCAGGAGTACAGGGTCTGAGATCCTGGGTGGAGACATGCTGCACAGGAGGTCTTTCTGGCCTGTATTCATTGTGGACATCTGGGAGTCCGTGAGGAAGTAGGGGCACCATTCACTGCTGGGGCATGGTGGTGGTCCCTCATAAATTATGCTGGTGAGCAGCTCACAGCACGGGTTCTGGTAGTATTCAAGGGCAGTCTGGGTATTGTTGTGGCTGCACTCCTGGCCTCTGTTGCTCCCCACATTAAGGTGGCCTGGGTTCTGGACCTGAGCCAAGCCTGTCCTGGGAATGCCTATAGCAGTAGCAGGGGCTCCCTTTAATGGAGAGCCTGATCATCAGTCCCTGAGACTCCTGCACGATCTAACTGTCTTTCACTCACTTATGTCACATACCACATATGTCCACACACTCCCCTCTCACCCTTTTACTCACTCATATCCTCTTCCTCTCTGTTGTCCTGGTAGCTGCCATGTTGGGATTCCTACAATTATCTTAATAAATTCCTTTTTATTTAACTTTATCAGCATCACTTTCTATTTCTTATAAATGATTTAAAGATAATCGTAAAAATCCTTTTATGATCTCATTCTGAAACTATGATATTCAATAAAAGGAAAAGTACAAGCTTCTAAGTATTATAATACTATAAATCTACATTATTTCATTTAGATAACAAACCAGTAAAAACAGAAGGTCAGATTTTTTGCCATGTGTGGAGAGGATGTTTTAGGTGGTATGACCTTTATTTAAGCTTATGGTATTTGCTAACATACCTTGTAGCCCTGTGAGATTAACAGAAGACAGGCAGTCAGAATTTAGAGCATCTGTTGGCATTAATTTAGTGGATGTTTGTGTGCTTGAGAAGATCTATAACATACTCATGGGTAAGAGACAGGATTTTGTAATGGTTTATGATTATCCCAAGTTTTTTTTTAATTAAATCTTTATTATTCAGATTATTGCATTTGTTTCTCTTTTTTTCCCCTCCATAGCACCCCTCCACCCAACTCCCACCCTTCCCTCTGCCCTTACCTCCCTCCCATTGACCTTATCTGCAGGTGTATGATTTTTGTCCAATCTCTCCCTGTACACCCCTCACCCCTTTTCCCCTGAGAATTATCAGTCCACTCCCTTTCTGTGCTCCTGATTCTAGTATATTTACCAGTTTATTCTGTTGATCAAATTTTTAATTCACTTAATTTTTAGATTCACTTGTTGATAGATATGTATTTGTTGTTCATAATTTTCTATCTTTTACCTTTTTCTTCTTCTTCTTCTTCTAAAAGAGTATCTTTCAGCATTTCATATAATACTGGTTTGGAGTTGATGAACTCCTTTCGCTTTTTCTTATCTGTGAAGCTCTTTATCTGCCCTTCAATTCTGAATGATAGCTTTGCTGGATAGATTATTCTTGGTTGTAGGTTCTTGCTATTCATCACGTTGAATATTTCTTGCTACTCCCATCTGGCCTGCATCGTTTTTGTTGTGAAATCAGCTGACAGTTGTATGGGTGCTCCCTTGTAGGTAATGAACTGTTTTTCTCTTGCTGCTTTTAAAATTCTCTCTTTGTCTTTTGCTCTTAATATTTTAATTATGATGTGTCTTGGTGTGGTCCTCTTTGGATTCCTTTTATATGGGATTCTGTGTGCTTCCTGGACTTGTAAATCTATATCTTTTACCAGATCTGGGAAGTTTTCAGACATTATTTCTTTAAATAGGTTTTCAGTATCTTGTTCTCTCTCTTCTTCTGGCACCCCCACAATTCTGATGTTGGTACGCTTGAAGCTGTCCAAGAGGTTCCTTACATTATCTTCACATTTTTAGATTCTTTCTCTTCTTGCTTTTCCAGTTGAATGTTTTCTGCTTCTTTATATTTCAAATTTTTGACTTTTGATTCTTACCTTTCTCTAGTCTGCTGTTAGGACTCTGTATAATATTTTTTATTTTAGTCAGTGTCTCTAGTTGGTCCTTTTTCATCTCCTCTAGGCTCTCGCTAATTTTATCCAACTTTTCTAGCATATTCTTGAAAAACCTTATAAGCATAGTTTTGAACTCTATATCCAGTCATTTGTTTTCCTCCATTTCTTTTGTTTGTGATCCCTTCCCTTGTCTCGGCATTTTCACTATGCCGGGAGAACTGTGTTGGATTCAGCCTTATGATACCAGACTTGCAAAACCAAAGAAGCCTCTGTTGAGCTTGGGATGGGTGGAGTCTCAGGGCTTAAGGGACCACCTTGCCTTCTAGTCGGCCCTCCCCTCCATGGCCCTTGAGTCTCGCGTGACTGGGTAATCGCTGGAGCAGTCCTCGTGCTCTCCGCCTGCAGTTCCTCTAGACTGCTGCCTTTCTGCCTCCCCTGCACTTCAGGAACACACGAGTCTAGGTCCCCAGGGTTTCATCCAAAGCAGGGGCTTAGTGAAGTCAGAAGTGGCACAGTTGGGAGGGTCTGTCTCCCACCCACTCGTGAAAGCCAGCAGCACAATCAGCAATCTTTCCTTTGCTTAGTTCCGTGCGTGCCAGCAGACCTCTCATCTTTTGCGACTCCCCTAAATTTCTGTGCACTTCTCCCTTTTCACAGTCCAAACCCACCCGCCATATGAGTTTCGGCTGGATCTGGGGTTTACTGTCATAAGATAAGGGGTTCAATGCCTTTGAGAGTCTCCATTTCCCTCCTGCTAGAGAAAACCAGCCAGGTACTCCGGCACCTGCTCTCTCCACGCGGGCGTCTCCGTATCTCAGTTTTTTGCAGCTCCTCTGGGTCTCCGTGAGCCCCTCTCCTTCCCTCTAACTGTAGAACTTCCACTCAGCCAGCTTTCCTGTGGTTCTGGATGATGTCTGTTCTGTCTTTTAGTTGTAGTTTTGAAATTGTTGTGCGAGGCAGCAGTGTAGGTGTTTACCTATGCTGCCATCTTGGATTCTCGACCATTATACCAAGTTTTGAAAAAGAAAGACTTCTGGTATCCTATATTTGTAAACTATTTTACATTGTTTTGCTGATCAAATATGTAAAAACACTATCTCATGAGGTAGGTGGTACAAATATAAGTATGGCACTCATATTTTTATAGAGAAGAGCCTCAAGTATAGAAAGTAATTTTCACAATAATCAAACATTTATAGTTGTAGTTCAGCGAGGAAATGTTGGAGCTATCTTTCTGTTTTCACAGTCTTTCTATTTCTTCCTAATGCCTGAACTGAAATGGCTGTCAGGAGCCTTCTTATCTCATTCCCTCTCTAATTCCGTCCTCACTTGACCCATCATTCCTTTATTCTTGGCTTTTCTGTATATCCAGTTGGATTTCTATGTTTCTATCCTAACTTCTATCTGAAACATTTCCCTAAACAGGTGTTATTTTACAACTCATGTGCAATATCATTTAAAACTATTTATAAAAAATACAATTTAAACATGAATGTGTTTACTTTGGGATTAATCACCAATTTTCTTGGCATTGAGGTTATGATGTAATATCATATCAGATTAAAAAAATATCAGATTATAAAATTATAATTATATTGAAGTAGTCAGTTACATACACATAATATTTATATCTTTATAGAAAGGTAATGCTATCCAATAATAAAGAACATTTCTTCATTTGAATACCTGTTACTACCTCTATTGGAAGAAATGTATGCTTTGGAGAGGAAGTGGTCAGGACTTAAATTCTGTTTCAACTGTTCGCTAACTTTATGAATTTGACCGAGTTCTATAATTTCGGAGTCATATTCCATTTTTATAAAAGGGAATTAGAGTAATCATGAAAGTTACAGAAAATCACACCAAAAATATGCCTTATAAGTTATAGCTACTTTGTAAACACAAGGCTCCCACAGGTATCCTTTAACTTGCTTTTGGTTTTTTAAAAATTGGTCACTGGAAAAAATAATAACATGTGACAATAACTCCACACATGATAAAGGTTTACTGTTCTCTTGATTTTCTAAAAAATAAATACCAGTATAATCAATACCCTAGAAAAAGCTTACAGATACTTTCTATCTCTGAGAGCAAGTAGAAATGTGCAAGGTAGAATCAATGTTCAAAATTGTTGGAGAGGTAGCAGTTCCATGATTAAACCTCAGTGTGTCTTTAGACTAAAAGAAATTTTACTCATCTTTAAGTAAATTAATTATGGCTATTAACCTATAGTACATTATGCATGCTTATAGAAATCAATTTTGGATATTTAGGGAATTCTAAAGAACCTCATCTGTTTCTCAGATTAGAGGTCTAATCACATTGAATGATGGTCAGCTAATTAATCTCAGTTAAAAGAAAGCAGCAGGTTGAAGATCTGACTTGAACACTTAATAAATTTTAGTGAATTTAAGCAAGTTACTCTAATATTCCAAGTATTGCTGCTTTTAGCTATTCAATGGTGAAAAAAAATACATGCATACAGTGTAACTCTCAGAAAACAAAGTGTGTATTTTGAGTGTGGCAGGTAGTGGGAGTTCAACACATGGTAGCTACCATTACTTTACTTTTACAAGGGAAGTAAGGTTTACCCCCAAAGAAGTATATGTGGCTTTGTGTATGTTTCAAAATCTAACATCATTTAGTTATTTTTTCCACAGTATTAACAACTGTTTCTCTGTAGTATCTTTCTGAAATGTGGAAAGCCTCACCAGTGAAGTATTTTTTTTTTTCATTCCTGTCTTGAGCTAGGGATAGTGTCCTATTCATTTGTGATTCTCCAGAATCTTGCTGGTGACACACACGTATTAGTTAATCAAACTTACTGAACGGCATGCAGAAATTTTCATAGTTCTAAAATCTTTCAATGTTTTATTTTTCTTCATTTTCCTCTTTTATATTTTCTACAGTTATAGAAGTTTTTCTTATTTCTTAAATTTGTTTTCGTGTGTGTGTGTGTGTGTGTGTGTGTGTGTGTGTGTTTTACAGTTAAGAGATGTGCTTAAAAGTAAATATATATGATAAAAGAAACTCTCCAAACTGACAAGTGTAATATTCATTTATCTGAAGGTTGTCCTTAAGGGATGCTATCCTTTCCAGTTCAGACAGCTAATGAATTGAAAACACTCAAATTTGTATTTGTTCTTTGACCCTTTGTTTATGAGTTGATCTATTTGGAGTACTACCTGCTTATTCCATGCAATCTACAGCATAAGGTTTTCAAAGGAATATCCAACACTTATTATTTTAAATATAAAATATATTTACCTTTAACATAAAACTAATGTCCTTTACTCACAAGTATAAAATGTGCTGAGAATTAAAAGCCAATGGGAACACTTTCTGCATCATTGTGATTTGGTTTAATACTGTAGGGACTGACAAGAAGAAAGTTCTGAGATGTTCTACATTAGATTATAGAAGCTGGAATAGGTGAGTGGGGGAGTTAACCAGGTAATAGCTGTGGGTCGACTATCAAAAAACTGCTCACATTCCTCATGTTGGTCCTCAGAGCAGACCTCCAGGCATCTGTTAGCTGAGGACTAGACAAAGGGCATCCTGAATATGCATGAGCTCTCGCGACTATTGACCACAACCAATCAAATGTTGTGAATATTTCTTCCTTATAGACCATGCCCCCGCCCTTCACCATCCCAGCATCATGTTTCCACAACCGCGTTTTCTGTAGCCAATGTAAATTATTTCAAACCAACTTACGTCTCCCTTCCCCTCAACCCCCCAAATGTATAAGGCACTTTTCAATTCCAGGTCAGTGGATGTGTTACTTTCTCCACCTAGTAAAGCTGCTGGTCATTTAGACTTCATGCCTCAGGATCTGGTCTTTTTCTTGGACCAGGCTCAATAAACACTTTCGTTTTTTTTAAATGGATAAATCATTTATTATGTTATCAAGTACCACATAAAATATCCACAGAATAGCTGTAGAAGGGAAGAGAGGAGTAAGAAAGAAGTGTCGGGGTGACAGCTCATTTTTATGCAGCATATTCTGAGAGGGTACTTACTGTAAGAGCTTCAAGAAGTCTGTAAATATTTAAATGCAAATGAGCACAAGCATGAAATAGTTATGTTTCCATTGATACTGTCCTTAGTGTCATGTTGATTTTAAAATATGTCCACATACTCTTTGATGAGCCTCCCTTCAAAAGGGTCTGAATCTCCTGTCCTGGAATGTGGCCTGGTTTTAGTGGCTCAGTAAGAACAACTAGAATGAGTGACTTTTGAAACTTGATCATTAAAAAAAAAAAAGAAAAGAAAAAAAAAGAAAAGAAAAGAAAAAGAAAAAGAAAAAGAAAAAAAATGAGAATCTTAGAACACATCAGGAAGCCAAGGGAGATGGAATGGTCTTTGCTGCCTAATAATGTGTATAATCCATAATACTTATAACTTATTTAGGATTAACTTTTCATTTCCTAATACATTAAGCATGCCTTAAAGAATCTTTTTTTATATGTATTTCTGAAAAAATTCAATACCCAAACTTCTTGTTCATGTTAATGAAATATAATTTATAGTATCAAGAAAATCCTTGGAAATCATTTTTGATCTTTCTTTTTTTGATAGTTGTCCCTTATATTCAGTGAGTCCCCCAGTTATATTTGTTCCCTCAATTTGGAAACATCTCCAGTGTTTGTCCTTTCTGACACAAAGCCAGTCCTAGCCTTCATCACCACTCTTTATTATGACAATGGACTTCTAAATTATTTTCTTATCTTCCCCAATTAAATCCACATTGTACATACATGTCTACTATATTAACATTCTATACAGGGTGGGGCAAAATAGGTTTACAGTTATGAATACACGAAACACAGTTTACTTTTATTATTTATTGATTATTGTATTATTTTTTTAAGGCTTCCAGTTTTTGAAGTTTTTTTTTTGCTTAACAGGACTCTCAGATTTAATCTATTTTTGTTATTCAGATAAATGGACTAGCAAAATCAATTCTTTCGCTATATTTAAGTAACTATCTACTAACTGTTAACTTTAAGATTTTCCAATTAGATTAAGAAGTCATTCCAGGGTAAAATGTGTAATAGTTTATTCTATTTCTGTGGTGTAGACACAGTCTGTTGCTATATGTGTATAAGTGAAAATGAATAAGCAAGCAGTTTATCAAGACATTTATCGACAGAATAAACTGGTGAATATAATAGAATCAGGAGCACAGAAAGGGAGTGGACTGATAATTCTCCGGGGAAAAGGGGTGAGGGATGTACGGGGAGAGACTGGACAAAAATCATACACCTATGGATGAGGTCAACGGGAGGGAGGTAAGGGTAGAGGGAGGAGTGGGAACCGGGTGTAGGGGAAATACGGAGGGGAAAAAGGGAAACAAATGTAATAATCAGAATAATAAATATTTAATTTAAAAAATATTAAAAAAAAACATTTATATTCACAGCATTCACATTTTTTAAGGAACAAAAATAAGTTCTGTTTACATTAATCTTCCATCCAGGAACATTTCTTTCTAGGTGATAAACTGATACCCCTCGCATGGTGCACATTTAATGAGAGCTATAGCATTACACTACTTGGGTTGGAAATGTCCCACCCCAATGGGCAAGCAGCAGGAGGGTTGCTTCTGCATTAGTCTCTATTATTAATCTTAGTTTAATCCTACTGTTTTAAAGCAATGTATTCACTGGGAAAGCACTTGTGTGGAATAAACACAAATAAATCTGCTTGGTATGATAGACAGTTTTGGTGGTTGGTTGTGTTCTTTATTCAAGAAGTTATTAAAAAAATTATAAACTGGAGACTTTTCTTTCCAAATTTTACTCTTCCCTTTACCAGATCAAGAACTTATAATAAATGCCCTTCATCTTCTTTTCTTGAGGATTCTCTGGTAGACTCATCACACTATTGTAGAGGAAAACATTTTACTTCTTTTCTAGGTTCCTTTGGCTGACCTAAAATAGGTTAACCTAAGGAAAAAAATCTAGTTTCATAGAAGCTCATAAAAATATGAGACTCAAAGAAGTAATCAAAACAGATCGACAAAGAAATAAAACATTTCTAAGGAATTGACAAAACAAAGCAGTTAGGGTTTGGGATAGTAAATTAATAAGTAACAAGGTTTGTTTACACAGCCTTCTCTGCCCTAGGTTTCCTAGCTTTGGTGATAAGGAGGTCCCTCCTCCTCCTGGAACAGGGAGGATACTTTCATGGGGCACATTTATTTCCAACTTTCAGGGGAATAGAGGGAGATCACAAAGCCTTTGCACTGGCTATTTTTCAGGTAACTTTAGTTCAAAATAATCGATGTTCCAAAATGTCATATTTTGGGATAGCATATTTTACTCCCCTTCGCTATTCAAAAAGTATTTTAAAACGGCTTCCCTTTACTCAGTGTGATATAGGAAACTATCTTAGATCAGCAATTTTCAGCCTTCTTCATCTCATGGCACACATAAACCAATTATTTAAAATTCTGCAGCACCCCCCCCCAAATATATTTTTGGCCGATCTGACAAAAAAAGTAGATATAATTTTGATTAATTCATACCAGATGGCTATTGTTGTATTGGCTGTCTTTTTTTTTTTAATTTGATTTTCTAAGAAAAAAGAGATAAATAGTCAGGTATTGCATGAAACAATTCTTGTGGTGCACAGGTTGAAAATCTACTTTGGACAAAAGGGATGCAAAGGAAAGGAAACATTCAAACGAGATGTAAATACCCTTCTTAACAAGTCTGATGGAAGATAGTCATTTTTTCAAGAGCATGTTGAAGGATTGTGACTTTATCAAATAATAAAAAATGTATGTCTAATGAATGCAACTGTGGTAGGTCTATGAGTGAAGCCTAAGAACTATTGCCATTTAGAAATAGGGTCCTGAGTAAAAAAAAACAAACCCCAGATTTCTGTAGAAAGAAGTGAAAATGCCATTGGCAACCCCTGTTCAAATCAAGTAAGTGTCTTATTGTTATCAAATGTATTAAAAAAAAAAATCAAGACACACTCATTGTGAAATCCAGAGTTTCTAAATCTTAAGTATGTATAAGATTGTGTGCTATCCTTGGGATTAAAAGTCTTGTGTATTTCTAGCCAAATCACAAAATAAATATTGTTTATCAAAATAAGGCCTCTCATATTTGCACATGTATGATAGCAGTCATAAAAATGTTCTATATCCTCTCTATACAATTAGTTTTCTTTGGTGTCTCCCACTTTCATATCAATGGCATTTAAAAAAATCAATAACTTTTTCCCACATTATTTTACTGAATAAAAATAATCAGTTACATCAGAGAAACAATCATGCTAACTTTTCTTCCACAATTTATATAGCTTTTTGGAAGATTTGCATATACTATATCATATACGTGCAAAATTAACTATAATGAACTATGTTGAACTACAACAATTATGTACTCAATTTCATTCTTCTGAGTTCATAAAACACAATCTGTTGCATGCTTCCATGACTCCATGGCATTTTCTTTTACAAAAACATCACCAACAACCATCTTTTCCTTTCTGTTACTATGAGAATTTCAGAGCTACTTCATTTCTTATTACACTTAATGTCTTCTCTCTGAATCCATGAAATCTTTGATATCCCTATCTTGTTGTTAATCCTGATCTGGGGGTATTTTTACATTGAATTTTAGAGTGCTGGGGGGAGAGGGAGATGTGGGTGGTGAAGAGAGAGAGAAACATCAATGTGAAAGAGACACATCGATCGGTTGCCTCCTGTATGTGCTCTGACAGGAACCGGGGATTAAATTTGCAACCAATTTTTGTGCCCTTGACTGGAAGTGAACCTGGGACCAGACAGTCTGAAGTCTGATGCTCTATCCATTGAGCAAAACTGGCTAGGGTGATATTGCAATCTTTGATATTGAATTGATAATTGCTTTATATATAATATTGCAAATAATATCATGCTTTTTACTTGGAATTCTACTATTGCATGGAATAAACAAGGAAGAGATTATTAGGACTCAAATAATCTCTAACTATACCAGCATGCAGGCAAAAGAAATAATACCATTGTGATAAGCTCGTAATTAATGACAGGAAAGGAGCAAAGGCATAGCCAAACATTATAGTCAGATCATTTGGCCAGCCTCATCAGGAAGCTGAAACTATGAACTCCCCAGGGAATAATCTGAGTGGCCAGATTATTATGCATTCAAAGATCATAATAATCTGGCCAATGTACTTAACAGAGTACCTAACACATGGTAAATTACTCATAATATTAGCAGTTATTATGTAAGTATTCTCAGCTGTATCTGCTTTTTTCTTCATTACAAATAACCTGTTTTTCTGCCTAGATGCTTGCTTAAACATAAAATTCAAAAAACTGATTGAAATTTGGTGACCTACTTGTATTTGGAGACTAAAAACTACTCTTAAGGAAAAAACAAACAAAAAACAACTCCATATATTACTGTTGTTTTAGGATCTTCTCTTATAAAACATTTTTTATTAGTTTTTATGTCTTTTCACTTAAAAATGTTCCTAATGTTTCCCACTGCTTTGCTAATTTTGTACTCTATAATAACTGCTTTTATTTATAACTAAAGGCCTGGTGCATGAAATTTGTGCATGGGGGGGGGGTGTCCTTCAGCCTAGCCTGCTCTCACTCTAATCTGGGACCCCGTGAGAGATGTCCAACTGCCCATTTAGGCCGGATCCAGATCGAGCCTAAACAGGGAGTTGGACATCCCTCTCACAATCCAGGACTGCTGGTTGCTGGTTCCCAACTGCTTGCCTGCCTGTCTTCCTGATTGCCCCTAACTGCTTCAGCCTGACAGCCTGATCACCAACCTGATTGATGCTTAACTGTTCCCCTGCCAGCCTATTTGCCCTTAACTGCCCTCCCCTGTGGGCCTGGTTATGCCTGACAACTGTCCTCCCCTTCAGGCCTGGGTACCCTAACTGCCCTTCCCTGCAGGCCTGGTCCATCCCAACTGCCCTCCTCTGCTGGACTGATTATCCACAACTGCCTACTCTTGTAGGCCTGGTCCCTCCCAACTGCCCTCCCCTACTGGCCATCTTGAGGTGGCTATCTGTGTCCACATAGGGGCAGGATCTTTTTATCACATGGGGCAGTAATCTTGTGTGTTGGAGTGATGGTCAATCTGCATATTACTCTTTTATTAGGTAGGATAGAGGACTGGTGCACCGGTGGGGGCCAGCTGCTTTTCCCTGAAGGGTGGCCCAGATCAGGGTGGGGGTTCCCTTGGGGAATGGGGTGGCCTGGGCAAGGGGTCTATGGCGGTTTGCAGGCCAGCCATGCTCCCTGGAGACCCAAGTGAAGGCCCTAGTATTTGGGATTTATTTATATTCTACAATTGAAACTTTGTAGCCTGGAACAGAGCCAAGTCTTCTGCTTGCTCAGTGGCAGCAGCCATAGAAACTTTGTTACCTTAAGCAGAGGCCTGAGCTGGCTAGGGTGTATGGAAAGCTTGGCTTCTTTCATACCTGGGGGCAACCCAAGCCTCCCTCCTGCTCTCTCTGTGGCCATAGCCATCTTAGTTGGGTTAATTTGCATATTCACTCCTGATTGGCTAGTGGGCATGGCTTGTGGGAGTAGCCGAGGTATGGTCAATTTACATATTACCCTTTTATTAGATAGCATATTTTGACATTGTTTTCATATTGTGCTTCATACCATTCTGGATCTCTGTTGTCATCTCAACCTTTTAGATTTTTATGTGCCCTTTATTTCATTGAATTTCATTGAAACCATACCTTTTGTCCTCTCTGGGGTGGTATCAAGGAGATTGCTTCAAATTATTATTGTTTTTGAAAGCTATAGTTTTTTTCAAATGTAGTACTTATAGAAAAGCAAAACGTTTAGTATATTAACCTGCCGCTCTTTTCTGTATCCACCATGCAAGAATTATAGGACAGCCCTAAACAGTTTGGCTCAGTGGATAGAGTGTTGGCCTGCAGACTCAGGGGTTCCAGGTTTGATTCTGGTCAAGGACATGTACCTTGGTTGCGGGCACATCCCAAGTACAGGATGTGCAGGAGGCAACTGATCAATGTTTCTAGTTCTCTATGCCTCTCCCTTCCTCTCTATAAAAAAATCAATAATATATATATATATATATATATGTATATATATATATATATTTAAAAAGAATCACATTACATAAGCTTTCTTTTCTACTTTTTTCTATTGGTGGGTCCTAAAAGTTGTACTCTAGAAATGCATGGGAAAACAGTGCCATGATGATAAAGGAGGTATAGAGCTATAAATCTGAGCAAGACTGGATAAATAGTCCCTGGGAAATGACAACTTAATTTTATGTTTGGCATATTTCTACATCCCAAAGTTACAGGCAGCAAAACCACTATCTTCAATCATGCATCATTATCCACACTGTTCTTTGCTCACTGCTTTTCAAATTTTACCTAGATAGCCCAGCTGGTGTGGCTCAATGGTTGATCAGTGACCTATGAACCAGAAGGTCATAGTTTGATTCTGTTCAAGGCATATGCCTGAGTTTCAGATTCAATCCCCTGTGTGAAATGTGTTGGAGGCAGCTGATCCATGATTCTTTCTCATCATTGATGTTTCTATTTCTCTCTCCATCTCCCTTTCTGAAATCAATAACAACATATTATTTTACCTAGATAAAGCATATTCATTTTATTTCATTATTCTACACTCAATTTTATATGGCCCTAATATAAATTTTATAATTCAAATGGTGGGACATTAACATGTTTCATGTATATAAATCTCAGCTTAAAAACCCTTTCATCAAGAATGCTTTCCCTTATAAACTAGGTTAGTGTTCTTTGCTCTCCCATAACATCTTGTTTCTCTGGTTACACTTGCATTTACCAACACAGGTTTTCTATACCTTGGGAGACTATCAGTGAAGGAAAAGGTGTATTTTCCTTATTTACCATCTTCCTTCCAGGGCCTATCCAAGGTCATAAAAATGTAAAAATGTTTTTGTTAATTACTTATGAAATTGTATATATTTATATTATGAGGTTGTAGATTATTGCTTGTTTCTTTTTTATTTAGAGGGTAGGAGTACACACTATATTGTGTAATAGTATACACACAATACAATTTTGTGTATATCTATAATAATAAAAGCATAATATGCTAATTATACTAGACAACTGAATGACCTTCCGGATGAAACCATGGTGGTGGGGCTGAGGCAGAGGTGGTTAGGGGCGATCAGACAGGCAGGCAAGCAGTTAGGAGCGATTAGTCAGGCAGGCGAGGGGATAGGAGCCAGTGGTCCCGGATTGTGAGAGGGATTTCCAGCTGCTGGTTTAGGCCCAATCCGGAGATTGGACCTAAATCAACAATCAGATATCCCCCAAGTGTTTCTGATTTGTAAGAGGGTACAGACCAGGCTGAGGGACCACACAAATTCGTGCATTGTGCCTCTAGTTTATGAATAATAATAGAAAGTTGGGAGAAGGCCTATCAGGTTCTGCTTTAACATTTTGTTTTGTTGCCATTTTGATCAGGAGAATCATAATTATACATTTTTTTAATTAAAATGCTTTATGAAAGATGGAGGTAACTGATGTGAGCAAAAACAAAAATAATTTAAGTCATTTAAATACTAATTGTTCTCACCTTGCCTCTTGATTAGAGATAATGCATATTGAACAAACTGATGTTGATACTTTGCAATATTTATTGTTACTTTGATTTTCCTAAAAATACTTTTAAACATTTTTAATGATCATAGAATTCTGTGCTGTAACTTTCTATCATTTCCTCTCACAATTTTCCTTATGATTGGGGGATGAGCAGATGGAGTTGATTATGACAGTCAGAAAAATGCATTTTCTTAGTTTAAAAAATACCAACTATTTCTTTACCTAGACTGTTAGGAAGAAAAATTTATCAAATGATCATGAGTTATTACTGATTTTTTACCAAAAATTGAGAATTAATGACATATTCTTCAACCCTCTGGAAAAAAGAATTAAGCAACCCAAAACAACTTCAGATGAAAAATTTCAACAAATAAGTGGACAATGTAAAGTAAATTGTGTACCAATAAATGACACATCACTTCACACAAAGTAATTTGGCATCATAGTACTTTAGAAATGTAAAGTAGTTCAAAGATAGGTTTTAAGGTATTGCTTTGAACTGGAAGGTCCTTTTAAAAACTATTTAAAAAAGCAATTAGACATTCAGCTCTCCATTCCATGTTTGTGGTGAAGTGATTGCTACTTCCCTAACCCAAGAAAGACAGAACATTGGGTTAATGTGATATTCAAACATTCTCTGTATGCTTTATCACCAGCTACAACTGAAGGCAGGAGTGAGTGCTCCAGATGCAGGAGGCTAAGTGAATATTTACAGGTTGACTATCTGGCCCATTTTTAAAAATATTTTTTATTGATTTCAGAGAGGAAGGGAGAGGAAGAGTGAGATAGAAACATTAATGATGAGAGAATCATTGATCAGATGCCATCTGCACGGCCACACTACAATTCAGGCATCTAATTGCTTTTTAAAATAGTTTTTAAAAGGACCTTCTGGTCGAAACGGGTTTGGCTCAGTGGATAGAGCATTGGCCTGGGGACTGAAGGGTCCCAGATTCGATTCCAGTCAGGGGCATGTAACTTGGTTGCGAGCACATCTCCAGTATGGGGCATGCAGGAGGCAGCTGATAGATGTCTCTCTCTCATTGATGTTTCTAGCTCTCTGTCCCTTTCCCTTCCTCTCTGTAAAAAATCAACAATATATATATATTTTTAAAAAGGACCTTCCAGTTCAAAGCAATACCTCAAAACTTATCTTCTGAACTCCTTTACTGGGAATCAAACCAGGACTTCCTGGTGCACAGATTGATGCTTAACCACTGACCACACTGGCCTAGCTGTCTGGCCCCTTTTACTTTCTCAAATTCTTCTCCACTTTCAGCTACAAGAACACTAGTAGCCAAGATTATGGTCCCAAGAAAGAGATTGGGGAATTTCTTCTTCAATTAAAAGAGAAAAGAAGTTTCCAAATTGAAATTCTGCTCTATCAACTTACTGCTTAGAGAATTGACAAGGCTCACACATGCTCATGGAGCTTTCAGTAAGAAAATTAAAACAGAATAAATCAAAAGCAGACTAAAAACTTCACAAAATAAAATTAAATGGAGGTAGCAATGATAGATAATAGAGACAGTAGAAAAAATATAAATAATATTATCAAACAAAATATGTTATATTGAGACATAAGATGACTTTACAGGAAAAAAATTAAAAGACAACCAACCCTACCCATTAAAATAACAAACACCAAACAAATGAAAAAAAAAATCAAATAGCAAGTAACAAAAACTATCAATAACCAAAACTGAAACAATCCCTAAACCACAAGAAGAGCAAATGCTAAGTGAAATGATTTCCAACTTGAAATGTATACAAGTTTTATAGTATCAAAGATAGGAATAGGAAAGAGATTTAGACTGGCATATTTCCAGAAAAAAAAATCAACCTCCCATATTTCCTCATTCAGGAAACAAAGGAAAGTATATCTTTCAAACCAGGGAGTGAAAGAAGATACAAAAAACACTGTGGTTGATTCATTTCTCATTTTGAAATTTGCAGTGCTGTCTGAATCTTTAAAATGTCTACATGCATTAATTATAAAAATTTCTACACCTTAATAAACTTACTTAGTAGATTTAATGTGTGCTATTAGAAATACAATGAATTATCACATGATAATTTATTAGCTTATTTTCTGTTTGATGTCAATATTTATGACTTAATAGTAATTAAGATAAGTTAATTAAGAACTACAGAGAGAGTCCATGGTATTGGAGGAATCAGAAATTAATTAACATTTTGAGGATTAAATAGAAATTCTAAGATACCACTGTTATTTTCTTCTAGGTTTTAGGGAAATAAAATAAAATTCTGAAACCTGAAAAAAGTTGACAATATTATGACACATAGAAGAAGGACAAGGGCATCTGTAACACATGAACTCAAAATTTTCAGACATTTATTTCTTCCCTGGCATCTGCAATCATTGGACCAATAAAAAACAGAAATGACACACTGCCATTCTCTGAGCTTTAAGAAGCTGGCAGCTGTTACTCTCTGTATCTTGAGATGCTTGTTCTTTGAAGTCTCATGCTGTTGGAAGAGGCCATGTATAGATGTTCTGGCTGACAGGTCCCAACGAGGTCTCAGCTCACAGCTGGGATTAACCTCTAGAACCCGAGCAAGGCTTCAGATAATGACAGCCGCCACTTTTCAAGCTACCTCTCCTGATGCTTTCTGGAGCAAGAGATGAGATGTCTTCATGAGCCTTGGACAGAACTGCAGATTTCTGAGCGAAGAAACAACTGTTGTTGTTTGTAGCAAAAGATAACCAGAATTCCTATATATAAGCCCCAGAAACTCAGTGATGGCATAATTATGGTCTAAAGACTGGAAGTTATGTGGTATAAAGTAGGGTGTAGAGTGAATTGACTAGGGTTTTCCATTGAATAACAAAGGGAATGGTGAGGAACATACTAGAGTTGACCCTTACTTTATGAGAGAAAGTACAGAAGACTCACCACCAAAAAGTAGTGGCGGGGTGAGGGTGGGAGTGAAGGGAGATGGTTAGGACTAAGGTTAGGGTTGCTTTCTCCCATAAGGAACAAAAAAGGCAGAAGTGATCTGGCAAAGGCTTTCTGGGTTCCAGAAATATTTTTGCTTTATTTAGTTGCAGGGGAAAATGAGCCACTTTAAAAGAAATGAAGAGGCAAAAAGACAGTTGTTCCTACTGAGTCAGAAAACATTTTTGGACAGTGACAAAGAGCTAGAACTTAGTTCCTCTTCAGAGTTGGAAATTATTTCTCAGCCCTTTTCCCACAGATAATTTTTTGAACCTCTTATGGCTAGGCAGCTAGATAGCATGATTACTTACTAAAGTGTAACTCCAAAAGTTGCTCTACCAGAATTCAGGAGAGCTCTTTTGGATATTGGTGATGATCGTATCGTATGGAAAGACAAGGCTGTGGCAAAACCCTTAAGACAGTCACTGTATCTCAGTACCTCTCTCTCCAATGCCAACTGGCAAGTTGCCCCCCTCTTCTCACAGTTTAAAGTATCAATATATTGCATTTGAAATGTTGAGGATGATTTCCCAACACATTTCATTATCAAATATTTCCTGAGATAGGGTGAAGTGAGCTGGTGACACTTAAAAAGAAACTTAGTTTACATCAGTTTGTCCACCTTGCCAGATAAGTTGTTTTTACCTTTGGTACTACAACAATGATCTATTTATTACCCAAATGTCTTTCAATCCATATGCTCTACATATGGTTTTTCTCAAAATCTTCAGGAACTATAAAGGAATTGATTATTGAATTAATTCTCACGCATCCATGTTAACTGCAATGTAAAGGCAAAATAAAAATTTTCAATCTTTTATATAAAAAGAAAAATATGATGCGAGTATACCAAAGTCTCATTTTTTGCTATTCCCATGGTAACCTAGACTCTCATAGAAATTCGGACTTCAGATATTTATATCTGATTTCCCTCTCTAATAACCATGTGGATCCTTATTTTTTTTCATATTCTATTTATTAAATTGTCACTCTTCAGTTACTTTCATCCCATGTCTCCCCTGATGGCTCCTAACTACTCAGATGTGGATGGGGCTTCTGTGTGAAAGAGCATGGGATACAAAATCCTGGGGAAATGACAAGTCTCACAAAGGAAGAAGCTTCTGTCTTCCTCTTTCCTGTAAGACTGGAGAAAGGAGGGATCATGACCAAAATAGAGGCCATGCTCTTAATTCCAGAGAGGAGAAACATAATACAAAGAAGAATACCAAATGATGCCAAGTACCATGGAGGAAAATAAGGCAGGGCGAGTGAATGAGGAGTGCTAGGGCCAGGAAGGTAGTTATTGTTATTGTGTAAAAGTAGAGAAAATCTCTCTGATGACAGAAGAGCAGAGGTCAGAAGAGATCTATAAATATGGCTGCTGCAGGAAGTACATTTCAAGCAGAAAGTCTAACGCAGGAGCATGCTCCTCTGTTATCAAGTTAGCCACTCAATATCTGGCACTTACCAGTAGCAGGTCCATAGTAGGTAATAAAGAGAAGTGTAATTAAGACTCGTTTAAAAATCCAACTTGTCCAATATACCTAATAGTCTTTGTTTTTTGTTTTTTTTAAAGTCTAAGTTATTTCCATAGATCACATATACCAAACTCCTCCCTACCCCCACTCCCAATTTTAGAGTTTAAGTTTCTTTAAGGTTTTGACTACATCATTAACTCTAGGAGTATGGCCAAGTGATGCCAAGGCAAATTGCTATAGTGAAGTATCATATATTTACTACCTAGATGTTTAATGTCAGTTGATAGTGGTTCAATTACATTGGCATGTCTCCTTAGAAGCTATCTTTGCCCCAGGAACATGGGTCTATAGTTTATTGAATCATTCTGAGGAGGCATTCATGGTACATTTTATACAAAGTCAGGGGGGACTATAGATTTAGTCAAACCTATTCAGACTGACAAGAAATGTCACATAAGATCACTTCTGCCACTACGAATGCTTTGTGTCACTTGGGTAAAGTGCTGTAATGAGAGAAATAGAGCAACTTTTGCAGTCTTAGGGAAGTGAAATTGCTATATATTTAATACTTGCTTCCCCATCCTCAGTTACTTCAAGCTTCTAACCATAATAAGTTTTAACCTCCTTAAAAGTTTTCATTATAAATACTACAGGTTTTTGGAAAATTATTGGTGCTCTAGGAAAAAGAAATGCCTTTGAAACAAAGGAAATACTAGAAAGAGCATGGATGGGATCACAGGTTCATGACCGGGCTTCAGACAGAGCTGTTTCATCTTTACCAATTTATCTGTTGAGTGTCTACAAAAGATTTTCTAGAGAGAAATATCTCAGGTCTAGAGTTACCCTATTATATCTTTCTCCATGCATTTACTTTTAATCTAAATGCATCTGTTTTTTAAATTGGCTTTTTTTAGACAATAAAAATTAGGGTTTTATTTACTGACTTGTTCTCACAATCTGTCTCCAATTGGTAAATTCAGACTACTGACATTTAAAGTGATCAATAGCTACCATATTCTTGACTTTTCTATTTGTTGGACTTGTTGCTAGGATAAATGGGCGACTTCTAAGCTTTTTACACAACAAACTGGAAAAATATAGACCATTATGAATATCTTTAATAAAGAAAGAAATGAATTTAGCAATAACTATAAATATTGATGAACTAAAGAATAACTCTAATTGCCACAAAACCCACTAAGATATAATGCTATCTCTATTTTATAGGTGAGAAAAATAATGATTAATTGATTTGATCTATATTATGAAGGTAGTAAATTAAACTCTTTAGATTATTCAAAAGACTTTTTCCTCAAAGTTGGCCCTCTAGTTACACGCCCCCCAAGGAATCCAACTCTTTAACTCTTCCTTTATTTTATTCTCTTCACTCTATTTTCTTCTCTCGAGTACTACCATTCATTTGTCTCTTCTACTCAATTATTTCAAAGTCTCAGATTTGAGGACTATTAGGTATATTGGACAAGTTGGATTTTTAAACCAGTCTTAATTACACTTCTCTTTATTACCTACTATGGACCTGCTACTGGTAAGTGCCAGATATTGAGGGCTGATTTGATAACAGAGGAGCATGCTCCTGCCTTAGACCTTCTGCTTGAAATGCACTTCCTGCAGCAGCCATATTTATAGATCTCTCTGACCTCTGCTCTTCTGTCATCAGAGAGATTTTCTCTACCTTTACACAATAACAAAAACTACCCTCCTAGTCCCCCAGCACTCTTCATTCACTCCTCATATCACATGATTAGATATATCTTTAGATAACAACATTTCTAATCAGCTGTTCTCCTGGACAGAGCTGAGATTTGCAGGCAATTTGGACTTGATATAATAATAGAATAGTGATAAAGCTTTTTTTTTTGCAATTTTTAAGACTACTTTTTGTAAGGCAGTTGATCTTTTATTACTTTTATCAATTGATTTTTAAATATACTTCAGTTAAATCCTATTTCTCCACAAAAGAACTAGTAATAAAATGTTATGTCTGTTATTAGCTAGTGCATTTATAATATTGCAGAAGATGATTTCTTCTTTCAAATGCTGTTATTCTTTTTGCTTTTTTTTATTACTTTGTTTTGGTTATTTTTTTGTGAGGTCCTACACTCTATCTGAAGTTAATTTTTCCTTCATTCCACATTACTTAGAATATCATATCATCATTGTTGTTGTTTTTTTGTAATTCAAAGTCAAACTAGAAACTCTTTTTTTATTTTTATCTTTTTTAATTAAATCTTTATTATTCAGATTATTACATTTGTTTCTCTTTTTTCCCCTCCATAGCACCCCTCCACCTAGCTCCCACCTCTCCCTCTGCCCTTAGCTCCCTCCCATTGATCTCATCCATAGGTGTATTATTTTTGACCAGTCTCTCCCTGTACACTCTTCACCCCTTTCCCCCTAAGAATTAACAGTCTACTCCCTTTCTGTGCTCCTGATTCTATTATATTCACCAGTTTATTCTGTTGATCAAATTTTTAATTCACTTAATTTTTAGATTCACTTGTTGATAGATATGTATTTGTTCATAATTTTTTGGCTTTTCCCTCTTTCTTCTTCCTCTTCTAAAAGAGTACCCTTCAGCATTTCATATAACACTGGTTTGGAGTTGAACTCCTTTAGCTTTTTCTTATCTGTGAAACTCTTTATCTGCCCTTCAATTCTGAATGTTAGCCTTGCTGGATAGATTGTTCTTGGTTGTAGGTTCTTGCTATTCATCACGTTGAATATTTCTTGCCACTCCCGTCTAGCCTGCATGATTTTTGTTGAGAAATCAGCTGACAGTCGTATGGGTGCTCCCTTGTAGGTAATAAAATGTTTTTCTCTTGCTGCTTTTAATATTCTCTCTTTGTCTTTTGCTCTTGGTATTTTAATTATGATGTGTCTTGGTGTGATCCTCTTTGGATTCCTTTTATGTGGGGTTCTGTGTGCTTCCTGGATTGTAAGTCTATTTCTTTTACCAGATGTGGGAAGTTTTCAGTCATTATTTCTTTAAATAGGTTTTCAGTATCTTGCTCTCTCTCTTCCTCTGGCACCCCCACAATTCTGATGATGGTATGTTTGAAGCTGTCCCAGAGTCTCCTTAGATTATCTTCACATTTTTGGATTCTTTTCTCTTCTTGCTTTTCCAGTTGAGTGTTTTCTGTTTCTTTATATTTCAATTTTTTTACTTGATTCTTGCCTTTCTCTAGTCTGCTGTTAGGACTCTGTATATTTTTTATTTCAGTCAGTGTCTCTAGTTGGTCCTTTTTCATCTCCTCTTGGGACTCGCTACATTTATGCATCATCTCTAGCATCTCTAGTTGGCTCTTTTGTATCTCTAGTAGGCTTTTTTGCATCTCCTCTTGGCTCTTGCTAAATTTATCCATCTTTTCTAGCATATTCTTGAAAAACCTTATAAGCGTGGTTTTGAACTCTATATCCAGTCGTTTTTTTCCCTCCATTTCTTTTGTTTTTGATCCCTTCCCTTGTCTTGGCATTTTTACTATGTCAAGGAAACTTCTGTACTTGCAAAACCACAGAAGCCTCTGTTGAGCTTGGATGGGTGGAGTCTCAGGGCTTAAGGGACTGCCTTGCCTTCCAATCGGCCCCGCCCTCCACGGCCCGGGAGTCTCATGTGACTGGGTAATCGCTGGAGTGTCCTTGTGCGCGCGCTGCAGTGACTCTAGACCGCTTCCTTTTCAGCTCCCCTCCGCACCAGGACCATAGGAGTTTAGATCTCCAGGCTTTCGCCCGAAATAGGAGCCCAGTGGACTCAGAAGTGGCACAGTTGGGAGGGTCTGTCTCCCGCCCAGTCGCAAAAGCTAGCAGCCCAATCCGCAATCTGTCCTCCGTGAGGCGCTGTGTGTGTGCACGCGCGACCGTGACCAGACCTCCTATCTTTTACGACTCCCCTAAATTTCCGTGCACTTCTCCCTTTTCACAGTCCAAACTCCCCCCGTATGAGTTTCGGCTGGGTCTGGGGTTTAGTGTCATAGGATAAGGGGTTCAATGCCTTTGGGAGTCTCCGTTTCCCTCCCGTCAGAGAAAGCCAGCCAGGTACTCGGGCACCCGCTCTCTCAGCGTGCGCGTCTCCGTACCTCAACTTTTTGCAGGTCCTCTGAGTCTCTGTGAGCCCCTCTCTTTCCTTCTAGTTGTAGAACTTATACTCGGCCAGCTTTCCTGTGGTTCTGGATGATGTCTGTTCTGTCTTTTAGCTGTAGTTTTGAAATTGTTGTGCGAGGCAGCAGTGTAGGTGATTACCTATGCCGCCATCTTGGCTGTTCTCCAAACTAGAAACTCTTCAACCTATGGATCTCTCCTTTGAAGAAATGCTGTGATAACAAAGTTCCCCAAATGTGTCCTGTGTGATATAAAAGTGTATTTCTAAGGAAATATCACTTCAGTGCCTGTAGTTTATATCACAAATTTTATAGACAATCGGTTAACAATCCAAGTTTAATAAAACTGACAAAACTGCTTCCTTTAAAAAGGCACACACCTTATCACTGCAATGTTTCAGTTGCATATGAATCATTCTTAGCTTAGTTGGTTGTGTGTTAAAACTATTAAAAATAATTGCAAATGCAAGAAACACATGTCAGTTGTTTTGAATGCAAATAACAAGGCGAGAGTTTTATGGCAACATTCTTAGTCAAACCATCTAATAATTCCTCAGGGTGGAGGAGACTCAGAAGCAAAGTGTTAAAGTGAAACCAAGTCTGTGGTCTTGCCATCTGGGAGAAGTTGCAGAGAGAGGTTTTTGTGATCACTTTGAAAAGCGTTCATTTTTTTCCGTTTATCCCCCAACTCTACCTGGGTAGCCTGTTTGGATTAAAAGGGCCTTTCCAATCTCTGACTGGTGTGTCAAATGCAGAATTATTTTACAAAGACACCTAATCTGGTCTTTAAAACTTAGATAAGAGTTCGAACGCCCTGACTTTTCTGAACCAATGCTCTATGCTCTGGTGTCCTAATGCAATCTGCTTTACATCATCAAGGGATGCAAGTGTGTTTCCCTCTTTTTTCATTTTCTGTACTCTTTGAAAAACTGTATGGTGAGTAAATATCTTCATATGTCATTGTATGTTAAAGAGAAATCAGAGTTGTTAAAGGGAAATATAGAAGCATGACTCTGCCAATTTATTAAAAAAATGTGTCAATACTTCAATTTATTTCCTACTATGATTTATAAAGTGATGCATACATTAAATTATTAAATAACAAACAACCTACTGAACAACTGCTTCTGGGATTCAATATCCTTACAAGTAAAAATTAATTCATGCATTAATTTATCTTTATTGAGAATCTATTTTTTGCCAGGGACATGCCATTGGAATAAAAAGACTGACATAGTCAATGCTCTCATAGAATTTAGAATCCTATCTAATAAAATAGTAATATGCAAATTGACCATCACTTCAATAAACAAGATGGCTACCCCCATGTGGACACATGATGGCCACCATAAAATGGCCAGCAGGGGAGGGACCAGGTCTTCAAGGGAGAGCAGTTGGGAGTGATCAAGCTTGCAGGGGAGGGTAGTTGGGGAGGACCCAGGCCTGAAGAAGAGGGAAGTTAGGGGCAATCAGGCTGTCAGAGGAACAGTTAGGCATCAATCAGGCTATCAGGGGAGTGGTTAGGGATGATCGGGCTGTCATGCAGAAGTGGTTAGGGACAATCAGGCAAATAGTGTTACAATAAGCTTCCCAGGAAAATCATTTTCTTCATTTTGTTTAGTCTTGATTAGATTTAGTTTTTATTTCATGTCCCCTTACCTTCTACCAACATATAATAATAGATGTGATAGAGGAAAAGGAGATACAAAACAGGTGAAAGAGAGACTGCATGTTCTAGCAGAGACCAGGTTAGAAAAAAGTGTGAGAAACCAGAAGGAGACTTGACTTGGGGTGGGGAGCACACAATACAGTGTACAGCTGATGTGTTGTGCACCTGAAACCTGCATAATTTTGTTACCCAGTGCACCATCCCCTAATATATTCAAAGGAAGAAAAAATAATAAAAAAATGTGAGAACCAAAATGGGTATTTTTTTCACTTTATTGTTGAAAGTATTTCAGATGTCCCCTGTTTTCACCATTGACCCCCTACCCTGCTCCCACCCCTTACCCAGGCCTTCACAGCACTATTATCCTGCCATAGGTTATGTGTATCCTATATAATAAAAGGCTAATATGCAAATTGATCAAATAGCAGAATGTCTGGTTGCTATGATGTGCACTGACCACCAGGGGGCAGGTTCTCAAAGTAGAAGCTGCCCCCTGGTGGTCAGTGCACTCCCACAGGGAGACCCTGCTCAGCCAGAAGCTCGACTCATGGCTGGCAAGTGCAGTGGTGGTGGCGGGAGCCTCTCCCACTCCACAACAGCACTAAGGATCTCTGACTGATGGCGTGTGGAGCGAGTCTAAACCATCAGTAGGACATCCCCCGAGGGCTCCTGCACTAGGAGATGGCACAGGCTGGGCTGAGGAACCCTCCTCCCCCTGAGTTCATGAATTTTGTGCACTGAGCAATTAGTATGCATATAAATTATTTGATTAATCTCTTCCCATTCCACCCACTCTCTGAAATTTGTCAGTCTTTTGCATGTTTCAATGTCTCTGGATCTATTTTGTTTGTCAGTTTATTTCAGAGAAAAACAAGTATCACATGATTTCACTTATATATGGAAGCTAATGAATAAAATAAAAATAGGTATTTAAAAAAGTATAGAGGGTTATATTTGATATCAAATTATCATAAGAGGTAAAGTGTAAGGTATTGCTTTCCTCATAGTAGGCACCACTATAGATTTTCAGTCCATCAAGGTCTGATATTTTGGGGTATGGAGAATTAAAGATATGAGTCTGGAGATAAACATGAGTTAGACTATGGATGATATTCTAAATTATGGGTATTATCCAGAATAGATAGGCTGCACTAGGATAATTTATAATTCCCAGATCCCTATAGATTAACATAATAAAAGTTTATTTCTCATTCACGTTTTAGTCTCCTGTAAGTGAGGCAGTCCTCGTCTTTCTTTTACCTTCCCCTCTGAAACACAGGGCTGTGAAGAGCCACAGTGGAGAAAGATAGCTAGAGGACTATAAGTGTTTAAATAACCAGGCTTAGGAGAGGCTTGCCTTACTTGCTTTGCTTCTGCCTGCCTCCCAATACAATATTACTTCTTATCATCTGAATATGATGGAGAGGTAGGATGGGGAATGTAGCTTGTATCCAAGAGGAAGATGTGGTGTAATGGGCACCTAGCATTGTTTCTGCCAAACTATGTTAAACAGTTTAAATATTTCTAGTAACAAAATCAGTAAGTGGTGAAGATTGCTAAATGCAGTCTAAACACAGAGAAGTTGTGTTCTTTGTGTGTTCTTTCCAATAAAAAGCCTCTTTGTTCTATGTAGGAGTATCTTCCCATAAGGATGACTTAGTAAAAGCATTTATAAGTAAGTTTAAGAATAATGAATGTAGTATCAAGATCTCTGTGAGGACTAATGGAAAGTTTGGAATGATCAAATTATCAGGAACTAAACTGTAAATATTCTGGAGACTGACCATGTCTTAGATCATTTTTCAAGAAAGCAGTGAGCATATTCCCATGGCATAAAGTGGCATTTACATAAAACCAGTCTCTATAGTTCAGAGCAAAACTATATGCCTGTTCTCAACCTTCATCTTTGCCTTTATATAGTTCTTTTTCACAAGACACTGTAAACTTTCCTACAGAAAGACAATTATTTTAATCCAATTTAATAGTTTATTATCACTGATATCAAATGACAAATGTTAGTATTTATATAAACTAGTGTTTTTCTCTTAATCTGACACAGTTTGACAACAAAATAAGAATAAATCCAAAAGTATATTTTTACCTTCAATAGTGAAAATTGTATGTGATCAGACCCAGTTTTGGCAAGAATGTGAGTGGTTTGGTACCTTATTCTTTTGGAAGAATATGATTATAGCCTTGGCTGGTAGGTGGCTCAGTTAGTTGGAGCACTGTCCTATAAACCAAGGGGGTACCGCCAAGTGATGTTCATTCTTACATTGATGTTCCTCTCTCCAAAATCAATGAAAACAATATCCTCTGCTGAAGATTATAAAAAATGATTTTATACACAGTATTTTAAATATGATATGACAACATTATTTAATTATACTATAAATTATGCCTATGGAATCCATCCTTATAGAATTAAAAGCACTAGTATGTAAGGCAATACATATTTGATTTCACTGGCAATCCTATCTAATAAAAGTAAAATGCAAATTGACCATCACTCCAACACACAAGAGGGCTGCTCCCATGTGGTCAAAGATGGTCACACCCATGTGAACACAAGATGGCCGCCACAAAATGGCCAGCAGGGAAGGACAGTTGTGAGAGATCAGGCCAGCAAGGGGTGGGGGTGCAGTTTGGAGGGACCAGGTCATCAGGGAAGGGCAATTAGGGACAACAGGGCTGGCAGGGAAGAGCAGTTAGGGGCAATTGGGTTGGCAGGGAAGAAGTTAGGCATTGATCAGGCAGGCAGAGGAGTGGTTAGGCAGAAGCAGTTGTGGGCAATCAGGCAGGCAGGCAGGTAGGGGAGCGGTTGGGAGCCAGCAATCCTAGTTGTGAGATGGATGTCTCAGATTGGAGAGGGTACAAGCTGGACTGAAGGACAACCCCCTCTCCCCACCGTGCATGAATTTCCTGTACCAGGCCTCTAGTAAACTATAATAATTGACTTATAATTACCTCAAATTTTACCATACATGTACTGTAGTATTATTAGAGGAAGTTATGAGGTAAAGTGTACATGGAAGAAACTTTATATAAATCAATTCTAATATAGTTGCATACATATGCATGTATAGAATTATATCCTAATAAAGATGTAGGAAGAGTATCACTATATTAGACTCATTACCTATTAAAATTAAAGGGCTAGGGTTTGGGTGGGATTTTAGCCAGTGAAAAATGCAATATAAAATCCTATCAAACATATTGTTTAGAATATAATATATGGTTAAGAATAATGTCTAAAAATTACATGCACAAATGGACATTTATTTCTCTAGCTGACTAGAAGGTGGGGAGAATATCTTGAAATTCCATTGCTTTAATAGGTTTTTAGCAATCAACATTATCTTCTTAAAAAAAGAAATAATAAAATATTCATGAAAACTTGTACATTATGATGTGTGGTGAAAACTTTCCATGTCTGTGATTTTTATAAATGCTCATATTGGAAACGTATTTTACAAAGCATCCATTATTTGCCTGAAATGCAATAATCTTGGGGATTATGCCCAGCACTTATTTAATATTAGATCAGAAACTATGTTAAAAGATGAGAAAGTAAAAATTCATTTTCTCAGGAACCTTTCAGAATTCTGACCCCCTCTCCCATCACATCAAAACTGTCAGAATTGTGGCCTCCTGCAGGACTCCTTTTATATTCTGTCAGTAAATCTGTCAAAATCCAGTTTTTCTTATTCTTAGGAATTTACTCAAGACATTTCCCCAAGCCTCTAGCTCTAAGTTATGTTAGACTGAACGCCACCGATATTTGAACTCAGTATAAAATACAGCAGTTTTAAGCAACACAATAACTTGTTTTCAGCGAGAGCCTATCACACTAAAACACACACAGGGCGAAACCTAAAGGAGATAGGATACCACAATCTCTCCTTCCCTTTGCAAGCATTTCCCCACCCAAATCCTTTTATGTCAGGAGCATGGTGTCTGAAATATGAGACTTGAAGGTGGTCAGACCCCGTGGCTCCCGCTCAATGAGAGCCAGCTTCTTTGTAAGTCTTGGTACTAAAAAATGCTGGCATGCCTGCCCCCTATAATTCACATTGAAAAGGGCTGCGTGTGCCTTGCAGGTGCCTGTGAGCTTCAGAGCTTCAGATAGTGCATTTTCAAAGGCCAGCTGCCTTCTACCAAGGCTTTGAGGAAGACTTTGAAGAAAGCATCTCAGAAGCAGCCTGAGAATACTTTCTAGAAGTCTCTGTTCAGCACCAGCCCAAATAAGCAATCTGATTTTCTTTTTCTTTTTTAAGCTGCTAGTTTTCAGAAAACAGCTAATTAACCTATGGGGGGAAAAATTTGTGGTGGGGGCGGCGGTGGGGAACACAATGAAATGTACTTAGAATGTCACCACTTTTAGAAGTCTCTATTTCCAGAATATATATCTTTAACAAACAGTTTTTGAGCTCATATATGATTTCAGACAATGAATGAGAAACATCCAAATCTTCAAGAAGTTTAAAGTCTAGGAAGGAAAGAATACATTATTGAGCAGTACCTATGCTTTATAATATTAAGGTTTACTTATACTCACTCTCTCCACATATATGAAGAAGCTTTTTCCAGGATAAAACCAGGGCATGAATCCAGGTGAATAATGTAATTTTACCTGATTTCCACACACATACCTACACACATACATACACAAATACTTAAATATATAATGGCTCTAACTAATAAATGGTTGTTTTTTAAAAAAAAGCAGATAAAAGGGAAATGAGTCTTTAAAATCTAACTTTAAATCCTGAGGATTAACAGTTTTCTAAGTGAGTGTGTAATTTTAGTTGTTACTACTAATATCAGCATCGATATGTGACAAACCAACTGAAGAAAGGGATGCCTCTGTTTTTTCAAAATTCACTTATACAAGTGACTCTTAATTCCCAGGCACAGAAGAACTTGACACAAAGTGAAATATAGCAACGGTATGCCAGGTTCACGGTTAAAGGGACAAAGTTATTTTAAAGAGAGAAATGATAAAGGAGACAGGCTAAGTTAATCCTCTCTGTAAGTGTTTTTTGTTTGTTTGATTGTTTTTTTCTATGCAGACATTAATGGTGAGGTTTTCGTTTGTTTGTCTTGTTTTTATTACGAAGCAATTGAGATTGAAAACTATCTACTCTAGGTAATTGTTTTGAATTCTTATTTATCTACTTGTGATTAACTTAATTGTGACAAACTGAACTGATTGTCAAGGGATTGTCAAACATCAGTCACTCTTTTTATGGACTGAACCATTTTCTTGCAGCCTTGTAAAGAAAATTACACCTATGACAACTGGAAAAAAATTAATCCACTTAGAAATAATGAGCAAGAACTAAGTGACTTTTCACTGCATGCTAAAATCTTACCTAAACCAGTTTGAAATGTAGATTTAAAGGGAAAAAAAAACACAAAAGTTGGTTCATATTTTAAAATGAAAATCTGATGATCTATCCTTCCAGCTCACCTACCACATAGCTACAGAAATCACTTGATACTTCTTGTGTATGATGAACTCTCCTTTTTTAATATTGAACTTGGCTGTTACAGAGTGCATCTCATCTGATACTTCTCTTCTTCAATATTACATTAAACTATAGGCGCTGAGCTTCTGATTCATTTAACTTTCTTAACCCATCTATTTCCAAATTACATACTAGTATCACCATGTACCATAGCATATCGACAGGCATGCCATTAGAGGAACTCCTTAACTTACAGAATGCTAACTCTCATTTCTATTTCTAGTCTAACAGGTTCCAGAGCCAAAGTTGCACTGATGTAAAACAAAAGTAGGTACAGAAATACAGGTACAAAATTGTATTCTATTCTGAAGGGGAATTTCACATTTATTAAAAAATTAAACAGAGAAATGAAATTTATTATATAGAATTCTGGTTAGTCTCAAGGCACCTCATACGTATCCCCTGAATAATGTAATGTGCTGAAACCCTTGCTGAAACTCATCATTTTATGGTGAGGAATATATTCAATTTTCTCTTTTGAAATATACTTATGCTCCCTCCTTTTATTGCTCAGAAAACAGGGCATCTCTCTTTGCTGCCCCTCTGCCTCCTTGGTCTAGGGAAGGAAGTTCTGAGGTCCTGGCTGCACAGTAAGAGATGAAGGTGAGGGCAGGAGAATCAGTGGAATAGAGGCAAGACATTCTTTTTGTACAGATCTCCTGCCACTCCTTTCCTCCAGAGCACTCTTTCAATAACGAATGTAGTGTCAGAGTTGTTCAATAAATATTAATGCACAACTTCACTGGACCCAGAGGTAGGTTTGACTCTAGAATTCAATGAGTGACAAATTACTCTCCAGGCAAGTGGAAAATTTGCCTATTGGGAAAATAGCACAACATAACAAGTGTTACGGCAGGCAAGCTGTTGGGTCCCGAGCTCCTCTGCCAGGGGTGTGACCTCCTTAGATGCTGGAATTGGAAGAAAACACGAGCAGCCGCAGGTTGACGGGACATGCTTTATCGCAGACAAAGCAGCCAGCCATTGGCTGTTTAGTAGTGTGTTTTATACTCAATCAGACAAAGGGGATTCTTGCCAAATAGGGACATTAGTGTTACACGAACTAGTAACATACTATAAAGGTGCACCTGTACAGTGTGTACAGTAAAGCTGCTGTATCCTTGCCTTTGTACATGCATGGGGTGGTCGGCCATAGAGCAAGCAGGAGGCTTGGGTTTCCTATGTCCGCTCTGGCCAGCCCTGGGCTCCTCTCAAAGCTACAAAGTTTCAATTATAGAAGATATCCAGCATTCCTTTCATGTGTCTAAATCCTGCTTACCTTTGAGATGTCAGCCTAAATGTCACATCCATAGAAAGTCTTTGAATAATCCAAGTGAAATTTTCTGGTTACATTTCATATTCGCATGCACATTTCCCTTATTAGTAAAATTTGTGCACTCCTATCATTTACTTATTCATACAATGACTATTTAATATTTGTTTTTCAATCGACTGTAAGTACTATTATGGCAGGACATGGAATTGTTTATCATCCACATGCAGGTTTTACATTTAATAGCATGTATCCAATTTTTGCTGTTCTAGGAGATGAACTATAACTGTACTGAATGATGGAACCCGCTGCTTATTTCTGTTATTTCTGTCCTTAATATCAAAAATTTCTCCAATGCTTTGACTTTAGTTGACCTAACATAGTAAAACTATGTTATATGTCTTCTTTATTAATATATGACACAGGTTATATCAAATAGTGCCCTCTGGATTAAGCCACTTCACACAGTTTAAATCACTTAATGATTAGATAATTCTCATGTGTATCTCATTTTCTATATGAAGGTAATTGTACATTATATATTATAAAGAAAGTAAAGTTATGTTTGAATATTTTAATGTATGGGCACTTTATATTATGTGAAGGTAGCCCTTTTGTTTCCTAAATTTGTCATGGGAAGATTCAGTTTATTTGGTTGATTTAATTAAGGAGTTGATAATTCTAGATATAGATAGATGCCCAGAAAATGTTGACATGTCATATCTTATGGAAATCTTTAATTCATATAGATCATCTCTTAAAAATTGAATGTTTGGTATAATAAAAATCTGCTATAAGAAGCAACCAGAATATTTTATGTTGATTGAATCTAGATTTATTATTAATTGCATTACATGTCATGGAAAACAGCAAGTTATTTATGGAATAAAATATTTACAAAATGCAGATCCTTCTATACTTTTATTAAAGGAGGCCAAACTTTCAGATTTCACTTCCTTAACATGTTATACCGATTATAGAATATTCCTTCAGCATTTTTCAAATGCATGAAAGATAAAAGAGTCACCATTTTCATCATAAAGTAGCCTTGATCAGGGATAAGGGAATATAATTAGAAATTATGTTCATTGATATTTGCTGTTTCTTTATAAAAAGATCGACTTTAATTTTACAGAATAAATAAAGTATTAAAGTCATCCTTATTGATAATCTTTTTTTTGTTGTTTTTTGTTTTTCTTTAGCATTCACAAAGTACTCTACATGAAATAAGGGAATTCAACATCAACATTGTTTACTAACTAGAGACCCATCCCTCAGTGTGGCCTGTGGGGATTGGGCCAAAACCAGCAGATGCTGCCTGCTGTTCCTCCTCATCCCAGGCCTGCAGCGGCACTTGCCAGGTGAGGGGGTTGTAGGTGGAGAGTTGGGATGCGATTTGCTCTCTGGGCAGGCAGTGGAATGCCCTTGCCAGTTTGGGCTCTGGATCTGTCCGGCTGATGTTCTCTAAGGTTGTGGGGAGCCACCTGATGGCCGCTTTTATATCATGTCTTCATATGGAGCCTCTAGGGAGGGGAAGTAGCTATGGTGCCTGAGGCTGACTTCTAGAAGACTGGCAGCACTGTAGGGATCATGCTGGCAGCATCAGTCTATAGGTGCCTGACCAGTTCTCTGGAGATTGGACCTGCAGGACTATTGAGGGAAAGAGTGGGTGCTGCTGGGCTGATGGGCTGCCTGGATGGGTTGGTCAGCTGAGTGGCATTCCTGCTGTGGGAGCGCACTGACCACCAGGGGACTCCTGCATTGAATGTCTGCCCCCGGGTGGTCAGTGTGTGTCATAGCGACAGGTCTACTGGTTGGTAGTTCAGCTGCTTAGGCTTTTATACATATAGATATCTGTAGGGTGCTTTTTTGGATCTATGCAAAATATTTATCAAGAAGCATTTGATAAATGTTTAGGGAGGAAGGTTAGGGGGTAGCAGAAGTGAAGGAAACAAACTTATAAATATGTTAAAACAGAAAACTAGATATGAAGTTCTATTTGTCCTTACCTTTCTAGCCTCTTTCATTTCCAATTATCTCTTTCTTCCTAGGTATTTTTACTTAATAATGGAAAGCTATGCTGTTAGATCCCTCTTTCTCGTGAAACATAGAACAATATAGGTTTTGTTGGTTTAAGACTACCACAATACATCTCCCCCAGGGGGAAGATACTATTTTCAATTCCAAAAGTTAGCAGCATGTGAAATCACTTCTGATTGCTGTTCTCCTATTCCACCTTGGTTCAATTAGTATAGGATATTGTGTTTGTGAATTACCTGTCATCCAAGGTTTCCTGGTATGTTTATAATGGCAAATGAACTATATGCTAAGTATTTTCTATAATGTGCATATAAAACTATTTGTTATGTGATGCACAACAATTGTGTTGGTATATTAGCAAGAAAGAAATGACCTGTATTCATTTATTTTACAATCACAATTTCATTTTTCTGTGCCATCAGTATCCCTTCCAAACAAGAATGAAGAACACAGATTCTTTTCATTGGTAAATCATGTAGTTTTCAACATTAGATAAAGTTATTAAGCTTAAAGTAGAAAATTAGATTAAAACTGTCCATTTTCAAATTATTTTTGCTGTACAGGGAATTGATTACTGAAAGGAAGAAAAATAATTAGAGATTCTGTTCTTGCAACTGAATTCTAAATGGGCTCTGAAGTTTCTATTTTGGTGATTGTTCAAATAAATCCAAGTTATACTATTTCTTATTTCTACTAATGGCATATGAAGCATATATTTATTATATATGCATATATATAAGCATATATAAGTATATATTTATTAAATATATATTAAATATATATTTTTATCCAGAGATTAGAATGTTGAACTCTATAAGAGTACATTTAACCCTTTGAATATAGTTATGGCTAAGTGATACCTAAAACTAACTCAGGATGAATGTACTGTAGGAATTAAAATATCTCATGTCTTTTTTTACTATCATAAACAACACTAATCAGTTTTATTTATAAACCAAGAAAGAGGATTAAGTAAAAGAGAAATAAAGTGAATTTATTTTAGTGTCACAGGTTGCAACCAGGATACCCAGATTCAGGTAGTAGTCTGACATGTGCCCTGAAGAGAACACAGAAAGGCAGGGCTTATAAAGCCTCAGGCTACATGTGTCGCCACATATAATGTCTGGCCCTCTTTATGTAAATAAAGGGCTCTGCTTAGGTTAATTGGAATTAAGTTCAACATGCAAAAAGAGTGCTGCTTGGCAAAACAGGGCTAGCTTCTTTCAAATGAAATAATGTTGATGACCTGGTTGTCATGGTGAGAAAGATGTAAGGGCTAGGTCTAGCTGAAAAGTTCAGAAGTTTATGGAGAAACATGCTGGTGGAGAGAACCAAGATGGCGGCATAAGGTATATACCTGTACATGCTGCCTCTCACAACCACACCAAAACTACAACTAAAAGACAATACGACTATCTCCTAGAACCACAGGAAAACTGGTGGAGTGGAAGTCCTACACCTAGAAGGAAAGAAAAAATTGCATTGAGACCTGGTAAAATGTGCAGAGGCTTAGAAAGGCAGAAGTACGGAGACACGTGCAAATTGGCCGGGGGTGTGCTGTTTTTTGTTTTTTTTTTGTTTTTTTTTTCAGTTAGGAGGGAGTTACAAATTCCCAACTGCTCTGAACTTTAGTTTCTGGCAAGATTCTGGGAACCCAGACTAATACAGGGAGAAACTGGACTGTTGGTCATCAGGTCAGAAAGAGAAGGTGGCCTTCTCACAAAGGTGCACACAGGAATCATTGTTTACTTTTCTGGGGCATGGGATGCAGGACATGGAACAGAATGTGGCAGAGAGGGATGACTGGCAGCCATCGCTCTTTGACACACCCCTAGCCTAGTGATTCCCTGAGACCCTGCTCTGCCCAATTTACAAACCCACCCACCCAGCTGTGTGCAGCAGCTTTTGCATATGTATGGCCTGCCCTCTGGCAGCTTAACTTAACAATTGCAACTGGGTCAGACAATTCCAAAACCTCCAAACCCCAACCAAAGAGGAGAAATCTACAGATCTCTCTGTAACTCCTGTTGGGTGCCCTCAGACACTAGCTGACTTGCACCTCCTTGGAGATCCAGGAACCAGTGTATCTAGAGGTCAGTGTGACATAACACCAGATTTCAACTCCTCACATGCATAAGGGACACACTCAAGAGGCAGACTCAGTGAGCACCAGTCCAGAATTGCTGTGTTGGAGACACCCCACTGAAGCAAGTCCTGTCTCATAGGGGTGTCTCCAGCACAGCAATTCTTCTATTATATACACATGTAATTCTCACAGTCAATTGGACTGGAAGTCAATTTCTCCCAGTGTACCAATAGCAATCAAGGCTTAACTACAAGAAGACTGTATATGCACACCACAAAGGGGTCCACCAAGAGTGTCCACCTCAGGTGATTGGGGAGGTGGAGCTATGGGGCCATAAAGGACAACTAGCACACAAAGCCACTCCATCATCAAAGGGAAGCAGCCAAAATGCAAAGACAAAGAAACATGTAACAAATGAAAGAAGTGGAGGAAAGCAAACTTCTGGACATAGCGTTCAAAACCACATTTATAAGGTTACTCAAGAATCTTCTACAAACCACTGAGAAACTTAGATCTTCCAGGATCTTAATGAGAATGCAAAAAAAAAAAAAAAAAAAAAAAAAAAAAAAAAAAAAAAAAAAAAAAAAAAAAAAAAAAAAAAAAAAAAAAAAAAAAAAAAAAAAAAAAAAAAAAAAAAAAAAAAAAAAAAAAAAAAAAAAAAAAAGAAAAGAAAAGAAAAGGACCAGTCAGAAATTAAGCATGCACTTTCTGAAATAAAGAATAATATACAGAAATCCAACAGCAGACTATTAGACTCCAAGAATCAAACCAAAGATTTGAAATACAAGGAAGCAAAAAACACCCAACTAGAGACCAAAAAGAAAAAAAAGAGAACAAAAATGTGAATATAGTATAAGGAACCTCTGGGACAACTTCAAGCATACCAACATCAGAATTATGGGAGTGCCAGAAGAAGAGAGAGAGCAAGATAATGAAAGCCTATTTAAAGAAATGAAAGAAAACTTCCCCAACCTTGTGAAAGAAATGGACTTACAAGTCCAGGAAGTGCACAGAACCAAAATCAAAAGGAATCCAAAGAGGTCCACACCAAGACACATCATAATTAAAATGCCAAGGGCAAAAGACAAATTGAGAATCTTGAAAGCAGCAAGAGAAAAACAGTTATCTACAAGGGAGTACCCATACAACTGTCAGCTGATTTCTCAACAGAAACTATGTAAGCCAGAAGGGAGTGGCAGGAAATATTCAAAATGATGAATAGCAAGAACCTACAACAAGATTACTCTACCCATAAAAGTTGTCATTCAGAATTGAAGGTCAGATAAAAAGCTTCACAGACAAGATAAAGGTAAAGGAGTTCATCACCACCAAACCAGAATTATATGAAATGCTGAAGGGTATTCTTTAAGAAGAGAAAGAAGAAGAAAAATATAAAGATAAAAATTATGAACAACAAATACATATCTATCAACAAGTGAATCTAAAATTCAAGTGAATAAACAAATCTGATGAACAGAATAGATTGGTGAATATAATAGAATCAGGGGTATAGAAAGAAAGTGGACTGATAGTTCTCAGAGGGAAAGGAGTGTGGGAGTATAGAAAGAGACTGGATAAAAATCATACACCTATGAATGAGCAGAGGGTGGGGTGGAAACTGGATGGAGGGCACTATGGGGGAAAAAAAAGGAACAATTGTAATAATTTGAAAATAAATATTTAGAAATTAATTTTTTTTAAAAGAAAAACATGCTGGTGGAATATTTGTACGCGTACCTTTTTCATGGTTTTGCAGCTGAGTGTGTGTTCCCCTGACATAAATGAATGATTCTATTCTCACAATCTCTCTTTTTCTCTCTCTCTGTATGTGTGTATATATAGATGTACATATAATATATATGTACCTTAGATAATAAAAGAACAATATGCAAATTAACCACCACTCAGCTATACCCATAAGCCACGCCCACCAGCCAATCAGGAGTGAGGATGGAAATTAACCCAACCAAGATAGCTATGCCACAGAGCTGCAGCAAGCAAGAGGCTTGGGTTTCCCTGGCAATGGAAGAAGCCAAGCTTTCCGCACACCCTTGCTGGCCCACACCTCCACTCAAGGCTATAAAGTTTCAATTATAGAAGATAAATAATACGAGAGCCTCTGCTTGGTTTGTCAGGGGGCATGGCCGGCCTGCAAACCACCACAGACCCCTCACCCAGGTTGCCCCCAGCCCCACGGTAACCCCCACCCTGATCTGAAACACCCTTGAAGGTAAACCACCTGGCCCCAACACATTCACCAGGCCTCTATCTTATATGATAAAAGAGTAATATGCAAATTGACCATCATTCCAACACACAAGATGGCTTCCCCCATGTGGTCAAAGATGACTGACCCCATGTGGACACAAGATGGGCGCCACAAGATGGCCAACAGGGGAGGGCAGTTGGGAAGGACCAGGCCTGCAAGGCAGGGCAGTTGCAAGTGATCAAGCCTGCAGGGAAGGGCAGTTAGGGGTGACCAGACCAGCAGAGGAAGAAAGTTGGGGGCGATCGGGCCTGCAAGGAAGGGCAGTTTGTGGGGACCCAGGCCTGTAGGGGAGAGTAATTGGCAGGGGCGGGGGGAGCAAGGCCTGGAGGTGAGGGCAGGGGGAACCAGGCCTACAGTGGAGGGCAGTTAGGGGTGACCAGACCTGCAGGGGAGGGCAATTAAGGGGAACCAGGCCTGCAGGGGAGGGCAGCCTGCAGGAACAGGCTAGCATGGGAGCAGTTAGGCATCAATCAGGTTGGCAGGGGCGTGGTTAGGGGGTGATCAGGCTGGCAGGCAGAAGCAGTTAGGGACAATCAGGAAGGCAGGCAGGCGAGCAGTTGGGAGCCAGCAGTCCTGGATTGTGAGAGGGATGTCCAGTTGCCCGTTTAGGCCTGATCCTAGGGGTCCCAGTTTGGAGAGGGTGTAGACTGGGGCTGAGGGGCACACACCCCCACTGTGTACAAATTTTGTGCAGCAGTCCTCTAGTGTGTGTGTGTGTGTGTGTGTGTGTGTATGTGTGTGTGTATATATATATATATATATATATATATATATATATATATGTAATATATCCAGCATTGCCCACATGAAGACTAGGAATTTACTGCTAAGGAGAAGACAAGAATTATTTAATTATTTTCAATATTTTTCAAGTTCTATATTTGACCTAAAGAGAAAATCCTGTATATGGATTCTCTAGACTTTTTAGATACTGTTCTCAGTTATTCCAATTGTTAAATAAATACTACTCCTGCCTTTTTGCCTTTTTCCTTTCCTCTCTTATTCCCAACCTTCTATAGACAGGTGAGAAATTAAAGTAGAGAAGTGTAACAACAGGGCTTAAAGAAATATGTGTTATTGATATTGAAGAAATAGTTGGTAGTATATATCATCAAAATATATCTAGCTGAACTACTAGAGATATAGGAGACTTAAGGCTAGCGTAGAAAATAAATTGCATCAGATGAGAAATGAAAATATCTTACATGCAAAGAATAGGTCACTGTCAGTTTGTTAAAAAATTATTTCTACTATATCAGTGGTCGGCAAGTTCATTAGTCAATAGAGCCAAATATCAATAGTATAATGACTGAGATTTCTTTTGAGAGCCAAATTTTTTAAACTTAAACTCTTCTAATGCCACTTCTTCAAAATAGACTTACCCAGGCCATGGTATTTTGTGGAAGAGCCACATTCAAGTGGCCAAAGAGCCCCATGTGGCTCGCAAGCCGCAGTTTGCCGACCACTATCCTATACCATTTCATTGAGTAAATCCAATTGCTAGGATAGAGTAAAATCCCATTTCATCTTTATTTCCTTGAGCCCAGATTATATTTTCTTTCCTGAAGGATTTTTTTTTAAATATATTTTATTGATTTTTTTACAGAGAGGAAGGGAGAAGGATAGTAAGTCAGAAACATCGATGAGAGAAAGACATCGATCAGCTGCCTCCTGCACGGCCCGCACTGGATATGTGCCCGCAAGCAAGGTACATGCCCCCGACCGGAATCAAACCTGGGACCTTTCAGTCCGCAGGCCGATGCTCTGTCCACTGAGCCAAACCGGTCTCGGCTCCTGAAGGTTTTTGATAGTTAAAATAGGTATTTCCTTCCGTGACTCTCTCAGACACATTTCCCTCACTTGTAAGTAAAACAAAGAATGAAACGTGAACTTTGTTGTTGTTTTTCTGGTATGCATCCAAGCAACCTCTCAGGTATGTAGTCTTTGGGTTCCATCAGACTCACTGTACCTTGTTTCATGGTTACATTGGCATATGTGCTTTATGTTTTTTTATTTTTATTATTTATTTACCACAAGTAAAGGTCAGGAATTGTTATCTTTTAATTTTCATTTATTTATTTTTTTTTTTACTGTTTCCCTTCATTACTGTTGTGTATGTGCTCCATGTGAGTGACATAAGTGTTTATGTAGGTGGGTTCCAATTTAAGTCAAAATTTGCATTATGTTGCCGTAGAAAAGGATCTCTGATGTAACCCAAGGACCTACTGTATAGGAATTTATAACCTTTCCAAGTGAAAGATAATAGCTAATTTTCAGTAAGAAAATGAAACTGAAAGCCAAGTATATCAACTTCTAATTTATTTTACAATGGAATTTTGAGCACTTTAGTTAGCCACATTTATTTTCTTATAAAATAGAGATAAATGCTGATACTGGTTCGGCTCAGTGGATGGAGTATTGGCCTGCAGACTGAAAGGTCCTAGGTTCGATTTCCATCAAGGGCATATACCTTGGTTGGAAGCACATCCCCAATGGGAGGCATGCAGAAGGCAGCTAATCAATGTTTCTCTCTCATCAATGTTTCTAATTCTCTATCCTTCTCCCTTCCTCTCTGTAATAAAAAAATAAAAAAAATTAAAATACATAAAAATAAATAAATAAAATAGAGATAAAGTATCTCGTTGCCATGCCATCTTTTGGGGTTGGCAGGGAATTACAAGGTGGTTAATAGAGGGTGTGACTGAAATTTCTATGTAGACATGTGGGGCTTAATGTTTCAGTGAAAAAAAGGCTGCATATATGATGGTGGTCTCATCAGATTATAATGGAGTTGTAAAATTGCTATTGCCTAGTGAAGTTGTAGCATTTTGTATTGTAACATAATGCATTATTCACGTGTTTATGGTGATGCTGGTGTCAACTCGCCTACTGTATAAAAGAATAGCTGTATAAAAAGATAACAAATGCAATTATGCACCACGCATAATATTTCACAATGATAATAAAGTATGCTACTGGTTTATATACTTACTATACTATACTTTTATTATTTTAGAGTATACTTTTTGTATTTATTTACTAAAATATATAGGTTTATGGAAAATAGTTACAATAGCCACAACCTTGATTACATCATTTTCTCATGTACTTGCTTTAAGCTTATGTTGTTTTGTTCACCATGGGTCCTAAGCATACAATACCCACTGCTAATGTTGCCAAGAAGAGACCACATCAAGTGACCGACCTGAAGAGGAAATTAAAAGTAAGACATACAAAAGTAGAAAAATCAGTGGTAGTTATTGCTTGTCAGTCAAGCATGTCCTATTCCACTGGGAACCATGATCTTGAAGAACAAAAACAAAGTGAGAAAAGTTGTTAAAGGCCCTGCTTCACTGAAGCAATGAGACTAACAACAATTTGAAAAGGGACTTTATTCATCATGAAGAGACACTGACGGCCTGGATCAAAGACCAGACACAGAAGTGTATCTCCCTCAGCACCATGACAGTCACTACCAGAGCAATGTTGAAAGAAAAGTCTGGACCTGACCGTGCTGTCAGATTCACTGCTAGCTTGGGGTGGTTTAATCAATTCAGGAAACATTATTCATTACCCAAAAGAAAAGGGAGTGGCACGTCTGTGAGTGCTGGTGTGAAGGTAGCTGATGATGAGTTTTTGGAAACTCCAGATAAGCATATTTTAGAGAAAAACTACCTCTCAGAGCAAATATTTAATAGGATGTTTCCAATCTCCCCGTTCTGAAAACAGATGTTTGAATGGGCCCTCATCCATCAGAATATCAAGACAATGTTTTAGGCTACAAACGGAAACCTTTTGTGATCTGGCATAGTGAGACCCTAAGGTCCATCAAGCATCAATAAAGCCATACACTGCCAGGGATAAAAAGGTATGATGACCCACCTTGTCTTCTAAGATGCCCTTCTGAATCGCTATGTCAGTAAAATTGAGAAGTATTGTTTGGAAAATTGTTGCAGAAGACCAAAGAAAACCAAGGATGTTTCAAAGAAGAGAAGGGACACTGCTTAATAAAGCGGACTCAGGGAACAGCCTTCCAAATCTGAGTGAAGAAACATGTATGGGGTTTTCCTTAATATCTCCCTTCCTGTGGTTTTTGTCCCTCAAATATGAATTATGCTTCCAGTCCTTTTCGAGGGCCTTGCAAGAAGGCCCCCCGGTGTTGGGGGTCTCCAGGCTATATCTGATGATCTGGCTTGGTGCCAGCATTAATAACCTTCCCTCTTGGGCAGTTCACTGTCCACAGCCCCATGGCCTCTGTAACCAGTTCTGTGAGACCATTATCTGGGAAGGAGATAGTGATTTAACTATAGGTTATCAAGAATGTACAATGGACTTGCTGGCATGGAGTCAGGGTTACATTGGAATTAGCCCTTTTTTAGCCTTCTCAAAATAATATACATTTCAAGATTTTGCCTATTGTTTTTAATGCCCCCTAGACATCACTTTTCATTGGTGATCTTCATCCGTGTATCAAAGTGGTGTTTTCCCTTCAAATGCAAACTCTCTTTACAACTAGTGGATCAAGAAGTTACAGCAGCTTTTATAGCCTACTTCTCGAGGAGGATCTTTATCCAGGCTATGGCTGCAGCCTAGGGAGACACTGATGCAGTTCTGGAAAGATTACAGCATCTGTGACTGCATCTAGGACCTTGCTTGAGCTGGGGTGATGTCACCAAGAAGTGTATGAATGGCATCTGGAAGAAGATACTAAAGAGCTTTGTCCATGATTTTGAAGTAGTTGTTAAGGAAGGATGAGAAGTTTGCAGAAATCACCAACGCTGTGTTCAAGATGCTAAAAATCTTTAACCTGGGTGTGGGTGAGGATGACATTAAGGAGCAATAGAGTTGGTTCCTGCAAAACTGATGAGCTGGGAACTGGAGCATGCTTGCGTAGCTGCAGAAGAGGCCAGGGAAAAAGGAAATGGCAGGGGATAAAAAGAAGAACCCCTATCAAAATTCACAGTGAAAAGCTTAGCAGAAGCTTTTGCAACTCTAAAAAGTTGGAAAACATAGACCCTCAGCACCCAAAGGTTTTCATTAATAGAGAGGAATGTTCATAGTGCATTTACTGCTTACAAGTAAACCTATAATGAAAAAAAACCCCACAAAAAAACAAAAACAAATAAACCACCACTGACATTTTTTCTAAAAAGAGCGAATCTCATTATTATAGGACATGAAAAGCTCATTGTGTTATTGCCTCTGAAGACTTTCCAATGGGACAAGGTGTGGACAGGACAAGGCAGTTTGATGATCCTGACCATAGACTGATGTCTTATTTATGACAAAAATTTAAAAAAGGAAAAAAAAATTAAATAAATAAAAAAGCTTGTAGGATAAGGACATGAAAAAAGAAAACATATTTTTAGTGTGTTTATGTTTTAAGCTAAGTGTTATTACAAAAGTGTTGAAAAGTTAAAAAATTAACTTTACAAAGTAAAAAGTTATAGAAATGTAATATAAATTTATTATTAAAGAAAGACATTTTAAATAAATTTAGTGCAGCCTAAGGGTGCAGTATTTATAAAGTCTGCAGTAGTGTATAACAATGTCCTAGGGCTTCACATTCACTCACTACTTACTGACTCAACAAGAGCAATCTACAGTTCTGCATGTTCCATTCATGGTAAGTGCCAAATACAGGTATATCATTTTTAACCTTTATAATGTGTTTTTACTGTCCCTTTTCTATGTTTATATACACAAATAATTATCATGTGATACAATTGCCAGTATTATTTAGTACAGTAACAAGCTGTACAGGTGTATAGTCTAGGACAAATAGGCTATAAAGGCTAAACATCTAGGGCTGGATAAGTGTACTCTCTGATGTTCTCACAAGATGAAATTGCCTAACAAGGCATTTCTGTCATTAAGCAATGCATGGCTGTAATTGAGATATTAGTGACCTTACCTTTGTTTTGCTTGACTTGGTTTGAAGTTTTTTTATTTGTTTGTTTATTTTCTTTTGGAGGTGGGGGGATTTGGTAATTTTTTAAAGATTTTATGTAAGTATTGTATAATATTATAAGTTGAAGATAAAAATGTGGAATGAAATAAATTTAAAACAATATTTTTTCAACATGACAGCAATTCTCATTTCAATAGTAAAATTTGCAAATTTTTTTTTATGTTTAGCAACTAAACTTTTGCATTCTACATTAATTTAAACTACCCTATTATATCACAGGCAAATGACTAAAGATAAGAAAAAATAGTTTTACTTGTCATCAGTCATAAACAGTATGATAATTTTTTAAAATAGAAATCAGCAAGGAATGCTAAAAAAAATTCTAAGAGAAATGAAACTAGACCGATCTCCTAAGTGTTCAGGGAATGATTTAATGTTGGCTTGCATTATAGGCCTGAGGGAATGATAATATAATCCACATGGCCATGTCTGTAATTTACAGGTATTTGCTTAAGACTGGACTGCCTGAGTGGGACCAACTAGTGAAAGATATGACTAAAGTGGACAGGAACTAGAATATGAAAACCCAACTGTGCGATGGTCAGTATTTCATTCTAAACACACTTGGAATTAATGGAGTTTACACTGGGAAATAATTTGATGAAGTTTTCCTTTCTCTTTGCTCTGATTATCACCTAAGAAAAATGATTTTGTTATTAGACTACTTAAGGATGTATTTTAGGATAGGGCCCAGAATCATGTAAGTTATATAAATTCTAATCAGACTAATTATCATAGAAATTGAACAACTTATTGAAAAGCTACTTTCTATCTTGATAAATTCATCAACCCAGATGATTATCTAAGTTAATGTTAACATACTCTCAGTATTTTAAAAAACACCTATAAACTAATACAGTCATATATATTTTGCCAAAATTCTAAAAAAAATTAAAGAAAATCTTGTAGCATATCAATGTCACTACTTATGTGATTCATTCTAGATTCATAAGAATAGTTGAATATTAGGAAGTCTATAACTATAAATCATATTACTAAGTCAAGAACAAAGATAATCTCTATAATTATATCATTTTAGATAAAGTACTTCATAAAATTCAGTAGTCATTATTGCTAAAAACTCATGTTTACAAACGAAACTAAGCAAACTAAAATATAACAGCAACTAAAAACATGAGTAAAATAGAACCAGATGAATAGATGGAACTTGTCATGATGTCTGTGAATACGTGTATAAGTAAAAAACCATCAGCATGCTAAATGGTAAAATTTTAGAAGAACTTCCATTAGGTCAGGATGCCATTATTACATTACTTAGAGGCCTGGTACATGAAATTCATGCATGGGGGGATGGTGTCCCTTAGCACAGCCTGCACCCTCTTCAATCTGGGACCCCTCAAGGAATGTACGACTTCCCATTTAGGCTCGATCCTGATTGGGCCTAAACGGGCAGTTGGACATCCCTCTGACAATCCAGGACTGCTGGCTCCCAACTGCTCACCTGCCTGCCTTCCTGATTACCCCTAACAGCTTCTGCCTGCCAGCCTGACCACCCCTATCCACTCCCCTGCCAGCTTGGTTGATGTCTAACTGCTCCCTGCCAGCCTTTTTGCCCATAATTACCCTCCCCTGCAGACTTGGTCACCTCTGACTGCCCTACCCTACAGGCCTGGTCTCCCCCAACTGCTCTCGACCGCAGGCCTGATCCCTTCAACTGCTCTCCCCTGCAGGCCTGGGTCCTCCCCAACTGCTCTTCCCTGCAAGCCCAGTCACCCCAAACTTCCTTCCTCTGCTAGCCTGGTCCTTCCCAACTGCCCTCCCCTGCTGGCCATCTGGTGATGGCCATCTTGTGTCCACTTGGGGACAGGATATTTGATCACATGGTGGCAGCTATCTTGTGTGTTGGAGTGATGGTCAATCTACATATTAATCTTTTAGTAGATAGGATAGAGGCCTGGTGCTTAGAAGGGGGCCAGCTGGTTTGCCCTGAAGGGTGTCCCAGATTAGGGTGGGGGTTCCCTTGGGGCATGGGGTGGCCTGGGTGAGGGATTTGTGGTGGTTTTCAGGCTGGCAATGCCCCCAAGTTCCCAAGTGGAGGCCCTGGGATCTGGGACTTATTTACCTTCTATAATTGAAACTTTGTAGTCTTGAGTGAAGGCATGGGCCCACCTGGGTATGTGAGAAGGTTGGCTTCCTTCATTCCTGATGAAACCCAAACCTCCCTCCTGTTCTCTCTATGGCTGCAGCCATCTTGGTTGGGTTAATTTGTCTACTCACTCCTGATTGGCTTGTGGGTTTGGCTTGTGGGTATGGCTTGTGGGCATGGATTGTGGGTGTGGCAGAGTGATGGTTAATTTGCATACTATTCTTTTATTAGATAGGATTATTTAATATTTTTTTCTTGGATGCAGTTAGGAAAGCAAAAGGACAATTGCCCATGATCATAGGAGGAGAATAAATAAATTATTTTGGAAACATCTGTATGCAGGACTATAACTGAACTTAGAGTAATGAGATAGCAGGTGTGAAATAGGTCTGAGTATGCTGATATGGACTAGGCCAAACTAAATTGAAGAGAGCAAGTATAGAAGAACATGTATGATAAGCTTTAATTTCTGGAAAGAAGACATGTCTATGTGTATACTTCAATATACATATGGGCCACTTTTGGGGTGATACACCCATAAACATATGCACATGTTTACAGACTACTACTCATCCTGTGTATCATTAACCAGGGGGCAGAGTTTACTTTCATTATCTAACATATGTCTGTTTTCATTTTATTTAGCCATAGGTTGTATAAAGTATACTTAAAGAGAATACTTAAAAAATTAACAAAAATTTCTTAAATAATTTGTTTTTCAATTGTTTTACATGAAAGCTTGTACATTTTTACATCAGTCATATCACAGATTTGTTCTATATTCATTATATTTCACAACCGTGCTTTTGATTATACTTAAAGTTGTAATTTTGGAGCCCATTTTTCATAATTATTCTATCTTGGTTATTGTAGTTTAAAATTGGTGCTACACCTCTTTGTTTTCATTTTCTTGGAAAAACATTGTCATGAGTCTCAATATTTTGCTCTAAAAATCTTAATCATGAGTAGTTTAAAGTCTGATCTTCCTGATTTGCTAGAATTTTGTTGAGGATTTTGGCACCTGCTTTCATGAGCGATATTGGCTTGTAATTCTCTTTCATTGTGTTGTCTTCATCTGGTTTTGGTAGTAGGGTGATGCTGGCTTCATAGAATGACTTGGGAAGTGTACCTTCCTTTTGAAATTTTTGGAATAGTCTGAGGAGGATAGGTTTTAGTTCTTCCTTGAGTGTTTGGTAAAACTCCTCTGTGACGTCATCTGGCCCCAGGCTTTTGTTTGCTGGTAGCTTTTTAATGACTTCTTCAATTTCTTCCATCGTTATTGGCCTACTGAGATGTTTAGATTCTTCCTGATTGAGTTTTGGAAGGTTATATTTTTATAGGAATATGTCTATTTTCTCCAGGTTGTCCTGTTTGTTGGAATAGAGTTGTTCATAGTATTTTTTTTAACAATCCTTTAACAGGGGTCTGTTGTTATCTCTCTTCTTTCATTTCTGATTTTGTTTGAGTCTTCTCTCTTTGCTTCTTGGTGAGACTGGCTAGAGGTTCATCAATCTTATTTATCCTTTCAAAGAACCAAAACATAGTTTTGTTGATCTTTTGTATTGTTTCTTTGGTCTCTCCACTCTGATCTTTATTACTTCCTTCCTTCTGCTTACACTGAGCTTTTCTTGTTGCTCTCGTTCTAACTCTTTGATTTGTAGGGTTAGATAATTTATTACTATTGTTCCTTGTTTGTTTGTTTTTTGTTTGTTTGTTTGTTTGTTTTTGCAGTAGGCTTATAGAGCTATGAACTTCCTTCTCAAGATTGCTTTCGCTGTCCCACAAATTTTGGGTTGTGTTTTCATTGTCATTTGTTGCCATAATGTTTTTTATTTCTTCTTTGATCTCTCTGGTAACTCAATCATTGTTTAATCACATGCTATTTAGCCACCAAGTGTTTGATTTTGGGGGATTGTTTTTATTGTAGTTGATTTCCAGGTTTATGACATTGTGATCTGAGAAGATGTTTGATATGATTTCTATCTTCTTGAATTTGAAGAGACTTTGCCTGTGTTCTAATATGTGGTCTATCCTTGAAAATATTCCATGTGCACTGGAGAAGAATGTATATTCTGTAGCTTTGGGGTGAAATGTTCTAAAGATGTCAATTAAGTCCATCTGATCTAGTGTTTCATTTAGGATTGCTGTTTCTTTCCTTATTTTTTGTTTAGTTGATTTGTCCAGTGGTGTCAGTGGGGCATTAAAGTCCCCTACTATGACTGTATTACTATCAATCTCTCCCTTATATCTTCCAAAAGTTGTTTTATGTATTTGGGTGCTCCTGTGTTGAGTGCATATATGTTTACGAGTTATATCTTCTTGTTGAATTGCTCCCTTTAGTATTATATAGTGGCCTTTCTTATCTCTTGTTATGTCTTTTATTTTGAGCTCTATTTTATCAGATGTAAGTATCGCAATCACAGCTTTTTTCTCATTTCCATTTGCTTGTAAAATGTTTTCCATTCCTTCACTCTCAGTCTGTGTGAATCCTTTGTTCTGAGGTGAGTCTCTTGCAGAAAGAAAATATATGGGTCATGTTTTCTTATCCATTCAGCTACCCTATATCTTTTGATTGGTGTCTTTAATCCATTTATGTTTATTGTTATTATGACAAGTATATGTTTGTTTCATATTTTTCCTTAATGTTTGTGTTTCTTCTTGCCTTTCTCTTTCTTCTTTTTACAGCAGTCCCTTTAGCATTTCTTGCATTTCTGGTTTGGTAGTGATAAACTCTCTTACCCCTTTTTTGTCTGTGCAGCTCCTGATTCCACCTTCAATTTTGAATGATAGCCTTGCTGGTTATAGTATTCTTGGGTTTAGTCCCTTGCTTTGCATCACTTTGTAAATTTCATTCCATTCCCTTATAGCCTGGAATGTTTCTGTTGAGAAATCCAAAGATATTCTAATAGGAGAACCCTTGTAGGTAACTCTCTGTTCTCTCTGGCAGCTTTTAAGATTCTTACTTTGTTGTTGGTGTTTGCCATTTTAATTATGGTGTGTCTTGGTGTTGGTCTTTTAGGATTTATCTTGTTTGGGACTCTATGTGCTTTTTGGACTTGCATGTTTTTTTTTTTCTTGTCAATATCAGGGAAGTTTTCTGTCATTTTATCTTCAAACTGGTTTTCTATTCCTTGCTTCTCTTCCTCTCTTGCTGGTACCTCTATTATGCAAATATTTTTTAATTTTGTGTTGTCACAAAGTTCCCTTAGGCTCTCCTTTTGTTTTTTAAGTCTTCTTTCTAGTTGCTGCTGTGTTTGTGTGTTTTTTCCTACCTTGTCTTCTAATTCATTGATGCGGTCCTCAGCTTCTTCTAGTCTATTGTTTAAGCCTTCCATTGTGTTCTTTATTGCAGCTATGTCATTCTTCATCTCTTCTTGGTTCCTTTTCATGTTGGTGACATTCTCATTCAGCTCCTTATATTTCTCACTGAGGTGTGTGTATTTGTCTTCTAGCCATTTAAATATCCTTATAACCATTACTCTGAATTCTTTCTCTGATAAGCTGCTAGCTTCAGTTTCATTTAACTGCCTTTCTGATGATTCCTCTTTTTCTTTCCTTTGTGGATTGCTTTTTTGTCTTCCTATTTTTTCCTGCAGTGTTTTAATTGTAGATCCAATTGATTTGATACCCAGGTTATTTTTGGTATGGTGCTACTGATGTAATCTCTCAATTCTCCTTGGCTTGGTAATCAAGGGTGGCTCCCTACTTGAGCTATTAGGGTTTTCTTTATGTAGGCCTGTGAGCTTAAGGGGCACAACTGCGATGTCTAGAAGTCAGCAGCCATAGATGGGTGTGTCCCAAATTTTGCTGTCTTGCACTCTTAGTTGAAATTACATTTGCACAGTGGGGACTCACAGTGACACCCAGGATTCATCTGTTGGGGTGATGGGGCTCAGGAAGCTTGCACTCAGGAAAGGTATGACTTTGGTGTCTAGAATCTGTACTTGTAGGGTAGGAAGACTCAGCTTTTCTTGCTGCACTTGTGGTAGATAGGTGCTTACTCCCAGTGGCAGCTCACAGTGGCACCCATGGTACATTTGCCTGTTAGGCACACTGAAGCACTACAAAGGGTCCTGGCAGTGTAGCCACGTAGTTGAGATGCCTGTTGGCAGGTATCCAGGATGAGTGAATTCAGAATTTCTACTGCTGGGGAGAAATGTGCCCCCATTTTTCCAAAATCACATCCAGGGAGAGCTTCCAGTGGCTTCCAGGAGTGCCCTGTGGGTAGATGGGTTCAGGGTGCCTACCTCTTGTACATTCACATCTGTGGAGGTCATTTGCCTATGTAAAGCTATGGCACACTCTGAGATGTCCTACACACTGAGGTTGAGCAGCTGGGGTGAATGTGGACAGTTATTCAGGAAGAGGAAATTCAGATTTTCTATTGAGGTGCAGCATGTCCTTGTCTGTGCATAATCAAACCCAGTGGAGTCTCACAACTGCTCCCCCAGTGCGCTGTGGGTAGATGGGCTCAGGGTCCCTACTCATTGGAAATGCACACCTTTGGAGGTGCCTTTGCCTGTGCAGAGCTATGGTACATCTGAGGAGCCCTGGCACTGAAGTTGCACATTTGGAGTGTCCATGAACAGTTTATTCAGGAAGAGGAGTTCAGAATTTCTACTGTGTGGCCTTATGCTCTTGTCTGTACAAAACCACACCCTTAGGGGCTCTCAGTGGCTCCCAGGCGCTGCTAGATGTCTGAACGCTGGAAACACGCAAATGTTTTGTCCAGAGTTCTGCTGCTGGGGAGGGGGAGGTGTTGTGCCTAGAGTCTGGGGTCCTCAATAATCAACCACTAAGGAGCCTTTTCCGATACAAAAGCAGAATGTTTCTTCAAACCCAGGTTTGGCTCCCAGCCTCTTTCTGGTGCAGCAGCAAGACGAGAGAGTGAGCCCCAGAGGAACCGTGGGTTGTATGGGGTAGGATATTGGGTGGGCTTTGGGAAGTGATGTGAGTTACAGAGATTGCCTTATTAGGTCAGGGTTTTCCAGCAAGGTCTTACAGCACAATGGTCAGGAAGTAACCAGTACATTCTGAGACTGGAGCTATCCCATTGGTCAACAGTGATGTATAGGGAGTAGCCTGTGGTTATGCCTTATTAGGACCTAAGCTGTATCTCTGGAGCTTCATTGGTCTGATCAGGCAGTGGTTGGGGGAGTTAGGACATTCTTGGTGGTTTAGGCAGGGGGCCCAGCCCTATAGGACAAGATGGAGGGGAGTTCATTTCTGCTTTGTTCTTTCAGAGGTTGCATTTACTGTTGCCTACTGGTGCATCTTTGGAGGTAGAGGTACCAGGGACTGCAGGTCTGTGTGTGGGGCAGCAGGATTTTAGCTGGAGTGGCTGCTGGGTCTGTGGGGCACTTTCAAGACCTGTCTGGTTGGTAGTGCTGAAGAACTCTTAATAAAGACCGTTCTCCCCTTCAAAATAGCGTGGGCTCCGTGCCAGAGTCTCGCAGTCCAGGGAGTGCCTACAGTGATGGTAGTCTCTCCTTGCCTAAGAGAGCCTGGTCTGCCAGTCCCTGCTGTTCCTGCAAAATTGAACTGTCCCTTACACACACACCACACACTCTCCTTTCATACTCTCACTCATTCACATCCTCTCCCTCACCTCTATCCTGTCAGCCACCATCTTTCGAAATCTCTTAATAAAATATTCTTAACTCCTATTTCTATATTTAGCCTAGGGCAAAACTGAGATGTCTTTACATAGAATATAAAATTTGAAAATAAAATAGTTCCCTTGGCATTTAATTTAATTTAAAACTTCTGAATTGGGGGCTGTTTTTGAATGGCTCAAGGAAGAATTTGGTTTCTGATGTGATAGATCTAGAAGCAGGGACAGTAACAAAACAAATGAGGTATTTAGATCTAAATTGAAGTAAATAATTGAACATTAGGTATTGAAAATAACATGGGCTGTTCTCCAGATTGTGAGACAAAAAGAAATAATCTCCATCCAGGTGGCTCAAGTCCAGAATGTATTTTTGAGCATAAATAATTTAGATTTATGTAACTTCAGAGAGTAATTGTCAACTTTTTACTTTGACTATATTTTTTACATGGTTTCATATAACATCTTTTATTTCCTTCCTACTGAAGCAGTAACAGTGGTGATAATATTTAAGGCAATTTATTCTAAAATCATCAGCATGTGACAGATGAGGCTTTCCTCTGGAAGGTAGACAAATGGAGGTGAAGCAAAGGGAGATTTCAGTTCTGTTCTGATTACTCCAGATTAGCATGCATTGCTGTGATGGAAAGCTTTGTAATCAGCTGCTTTCTTTCTTTAGTTTATTCTGAATTTTAAGATTACTAATATGCATGTCAATGATATTAAGTAGAGAACCTAGGTTTAAATAATTTTCATTAAATAGGCAATGTTCTTAATGTAATGATAATGGTATCTTGAGTTTTCAAACATCAAATTATTTCTTGTGACTTTGACTTTTCTCACCTCTCATTGATTGTTACCATTGTTTTTCTTTTTCTAGAATTCAGATCCAGTCCTTTAAGGAACCTGTGGGTCAGGAAGGTTTGATTGTTTTACTTTTTGTTGTTTTTAATAGTAAAAGAGTTGAATATGCATGGTTGATAACCTAATCTTATTAATTTTTATTTGCCTATGCTATAGAAACTTCTTAGATACTATAGTTTTAATAAACTAATCATAGAATCTTAACTACACACAAGCTCTTTGCAAAGGTGCATATTAACATATTTAACTATTTTTAGGTAATTATCAGTAGCTGAATTTCAATACTAAAAGAATATTACCTATCACTAATAGATATCTATTTACATAGTCTTTTTTTAAACTATAGCTTCAATGTCCTTATTGTCCTTTATGTACCTGACATAAATGAATATGAAGTCTAAAGTTTTGCCAATTTGCTTTTTCTGTGTCATTCTAATAGCACACGGCAGACTAATGTTCTATTAAGAAGTCAGTTTATTAAAGAAAAGTAAAATAGTTGATAATAAAAATGAAATATGAATTATCTCATCTACATGAGTCTATACAGATAAGAATGAAGTGAAATAAATAATTATCCTTGTAATCTGATAAATATTGGTATAGTTTATTTAGGTCTAAAGTATCTATTCATTTATTGTTTCTGCAACATAGCTTTGAACTCCTCAAAGTTATAAAGAAGTAAAACAATGGAAAATACCCTAATAAGTAGAAGCTTTCACATGAGCATTAATTCCTTAGTGTTAGTCTTTCATACAGTTGCTTACAATAAAAGCAATAGGTTAAATATTATGACTACAAAAGTAAAACAAACAAAATAGAAAAACCAAAAACTTAATAGTACATGCCTCTTGATGACTTCATTAAAAGGCTCCAATGCTTCATTACCTTTAGAACGTGGGACTTGTTAAAAATACTGGTGGTAGAAATTCAGTGGCAAATTCTGATTCCTTACATGTTGCACGCAGCTTAATAGTTTGATTTTTGAACTAGTACCACGTTTGAGTCTGATGACAATGTTAGAGAAACACTAGCCTAGGGATTTTTCTCAAATTTAGCACTTTCAGTAACTGAATTTTTACATTGCCCAAAGAAAGAGGGACATCAGAGACGCTTATGAAATAGATACACAACAAACTAATAAAATGTAATAATCATTCCTAAATAACAAGAAACAACTTCCAACCAGAATAGACTGTGTGGTCTTTCAAGGACCTTCTCCCAGGAAGCCAAATTGTTTCATAAAGAGATATTTCTTAGAGTTTGGAATTGAAAAAAGAGACAAGTGGGTGATCTCACTAGATAGCATTAAGAACTTGTGGGTGGATGATTCATTCATTTCTACTTTATCAAGGTTTCTCAAACTGTGCAAAATGTACATGTGAAATCCAGGATATCTTGGTAAAATACAGATCCTAATTCTGTAGGACAGGGTCTGATATTCTGAATTTCTAGCAATTCCCAAGTGATTAGAAACTGTATCCTAATCTGAAGCCGCTGGTTTAAAGACCACACTCAAAGAAGCAAAGCACACCTGGAATTCTAGAATATCAAATAGTCTAGTCAGATGTTCACTAAGCTATCATTTTTTCACTTTTTGGAAGTTTTAATCCACTGTAATTAAATACGTAAAAGTAGTGTTTCTTTTGTGAATTTTATACACGCTCACCAGAACACACACACGTATCTTGCCTGGTGTACCTGCACACACTCTTTAGAAAGTTTCTCTCTTAAATGGTGTTGCAGAATGGAGTATGAATATTTTCAACTTAACCAGTAAATTTAATTTTCTAAACTTGTACCAACATTCTCTCCTAATGAGTGAAGTGTACATGTTCAATTACATTTTATTGTTGTTTTTTATTAGCATTCTCATGTTGTCAACAATGCTGAGGATTTCTCATAAGTTTCCTGACAATTCTGTTTTTATTCGGTTAAACAATAATTTGTTTAGTCCATTTTACTATTTTCTTATTTGTAAGGTTTTTAATATATTCTGGTTACTAATAATTTGTCAGTTATATAAGTATTGAACTCACACTCTGTGTTTTGAACTTTTCCTCCTTTTATGAATAACCATTATTTCAATGTTGTTGACATCTGTCTGTCTATTGATTATCTATTGAAGCATATTAACCTCTATCTTGTATAAAACTGCTTTTGAAACTCTTTGCTATTGTTAGATAGTCCCTAGTCCAGTAAACTCTGTCACTTTAAGACAGTCTGTTATTATGTAAAATGACTTTGTTTTTAGTTCAAATAATAGAAAAAGATAAACTTAACTGTTTGACCTTGCAAGCTAGCCATCCAGTGTAACAGGATAAAATAGACTAATACTGATAATAATTCCCATATTCTTATGCCAAGTACAAATTCATTATGTATTCAAGGTTACAACTGTCTGTAACAATAACTCATACAGAGCCCTTTATAATATCTGGAAACAAGAGGCTCAAAAAGTATAAATATGGAAGACTTCCTATATGTGGTGCTCAGAGATTTGGAAGAGACACCTCCCTCTGGGCTTTGCCCAATCAAGGACTCCTAATTAATTGGCTCATTAAGGCAATTTGTATCTCATTAAGGATTTCTGATACAACACTATCATCTCTTTTTAGTACTTTTCACTTTTTATAATTTGCTTAAGAATTTCTCTACACAAAATTAATAAAGACATTTTTTTATATTATCTTTTTTAAATCTTTAAAGTTTTATCTTTCACATATACATCTTAATTCATTCTGGAATGGATTTATTTTTGCATAAAGCAAGGATTCTTATTTTTTCATATCGATTATAATAATTTGTTGAAGAGTCCATCATTTTCCCACTTGTCTGCAATGTCAGTTTTGTTTGAGATCAAGTTTTGATGTATGAGTGGGTCTATTTAAGAGTTCCCTTTCAGTTTCATTGGATGATTTGTCAGTTCCCCTAGGGTTTCTCTTAAGTTAAGTCAGTTTTCACCACATTTTCTCTTTCTCCAAGAATGTCTCAGATGATCTTTACCTTCAGATACATATCAAATCAAATATTCAAAATATATACAAGACCCCAATGAAACTTTGAATGAATCGGGGGAAAAACTAACATCTTCATAATCTCGAGTCTATAAAAACAGGGTGACTTTTTACAGTTTCAGGTTTTCAGTTATAGTTTTGTGACTGTAGAAAACCATGTGAAGTATGAGATTTCCAAGGCTAGGTTCTAAAAAAGACATTGCAGTCTCTGTGTTGGTCTCTGTAGTAGCCAGCTGCCATGCTATGAGGATGCTCAAACAACACAGTGGAGGAACCCACTGGAAGGAAATAACTTATCAACAATGTGAGTAAAAAATCTTGGAAGTCCATTAATACTATAGCCCCAGCCAACATCTAACTGTAGCCTTATGAAAGACTCTCAGCCAGAGCTGCCCAATTGAACTATGCCCGATTTCCTAACCCACAAAAAATGTGAGAGATAATAAATCATTACCATTATTTTATGCTTGCCAAGTTTTTCAGTGACTAGGCAGCAACAGATAAGTAATGAATAATAGTAATATAGTAATATGTATACTTATAATTAATATGTTATATGGTCAATACTATGTACATGTTTATCATTCTGTGAAGCTTTTTGTCTTCTCGGTGTTTCATTTCAGTGTTTTTGTTTTTTTTTTTGACTTTTCTAGTTATTGAAGTATATATGCCCCCAAAATAACATAAATGAGTTTCTAGGTTTAATTTTTTTCTACTTTAGTTTGTTTGAAATTATATAATTTCTACCTTATATTTGAAGTTAAGTTATTTTGAGTTACCATTATAACTTACCACTTTCTGCTTAGGTTTTGGAGGCACTATCAACAGAGGTCTAATTAAATTAAATTATAGATTTTTGTTTTATTTTAAGAACTCGAACATAGAATGAATTCTAGCCTCAAGCTAACATGTAATCTAGCCTATACTCAAATTCTTAAAATACACCTTTATAATTGTTATCCTAATCATTCAGATTCACATCTGACACAGATATATGTCTTAGCTATCTTCCAGACTATGGTAGATTTATTGCTATCATTTTTATTTGTTTGTTTTCTTTATCTGAGAATACAAACATCTGATCTTAGACTGAAAGCTTTTTACTTAATAAGCCTTAGGTTTAGGGGGGCCATTAAACTGAAGCTCTGGGCTATTCTTGAAGCATTAATGACACTGATGCCCATGACCTTTCCAGTCTGATGCTCCTGTAAATCTTCTGGCCTTGGAAGAGTTATCTTCTTGTCCACTCATCCACACATTAAAGGGAATTGCTACAGTATTTGTTCTGACATTTAAGTGTTTTTGTAACAGGAACATTTTATAATATCTGATTTACAATATTGCCATAACAGAAGTCATTGGCATTGAAAATTTTAAGGTACTGTTTTCTGAAACTCAATCTTAAAATGTTGTAATTAATTATTTGGGAAAATAAAGAAACAAACAAAAAATTAAATTCAGAGATTTCAACATAGTAATTTTTATTTTGAGCTTTAAAATAAATCTCAACCTACTTCTTTTTATTTATTTATTTATTTTTACTCTTTCATTTATTGTTTTAAAATTATTATTGTTTAAAATATTACATATGCCCCCCATTAATCCCCTCCAGACAACCTCCACTTGCTGCCCCAGACCCATGTGTTATGCTTACAAATTTATTCACAATTGAAGAACTTTATCTCAAACTGCAAGACCAGACTAAGTAAAAGATATAAAGGCCAAAATAATTAGTTTGACTGATCATCAAAGAGATGAAAATCAAAACCACAATGAGATAGTATTGCACACCTAACAGAAAGGCTATCATCAATAAGTTAACAAAAAACAAATGTTGGTGAGGATGTGGAAAAAAGGAAACACTCTAGCACTGTTGGTGGGAATGAAGATTGGTGTAACAACTAGAGACCAGTGTGGAGGTTCAAAACAACTAAAAATAGCAATTCTACTTCTGGGAATATACTTGATATAACACAGAACATGAATTCAAAGCAGCATATGCATCCCTATGTTCATTGCAGCATTATTTAACAGTTGCCAAGATTTGGAAGCAACCAAAGTGCCCATCAGTAGATGAGTGAATAAAGACCTGTGGTATATTTACACAATGGAATACTACTTGACTGTAAAAAGAAGGAAGTCTTACTTTTTGCAACAGTGTAGGTGGACTTAGAGAGTATTATGCTAAGCAAAATAAGCTAGTCAGAGAGAGAAATCCCATATGATTTTACTTATATGTGGAATCTAGTGAAGAAAGTAAGAGAAACAGATTCATAGATACATAGAATAGATTAACAGCTGTCAAAAGGGAGGGGAATTGAGTAGCTGGGTGAAAAAGGTAAAAGGACTAAGCAGGTAGTTGCAGAATAGCCACAGATGTATATTACAGCGAATGGAATATTGTTAATAATGTCAAGATAAATAAGTCCTGGGGCCAAGTGGGTCCTTGTAGCAGCTGGGACCACTCTGTAAAGTACATGATTTTCTAACCACTTTGCTGTACATCTAAAACTAATATATAACAATATTGAATGTAAAATGTGATTTAAAATAAAAAAATAACAATTTGGCACTATCTCAAAAATAGTTTGACTTACTATAGTCTTTCCTACAAATTTTTATAGACAAATAATATCAAATCTTTGCATTTTAAATTAATATATTAAAAACCCATTGTAAAAGTATAGAATATTCTATGCACTTAAAGGTCTGCACTTTACTGGGCTTTAAAGTTACAAACAGAAATCCAAAGAAGAGGGCTCTGTGGCCCAGCAGATGCTCCCTTGTATAATAGACAGCTTGTTTGGAACCCTGGATAGAATGTACATAATGTTTTCTAATAAACAGAATTACATGAAGAACTATATTGTGCATTATAATCATAGGTAGCCTGGCCACAAAATGCTTGTAGCCAGATATGCATAGAAAGTAATAAATGTTGCCTCTAATTAATTTATGGGTGGTAGGAAATGTTTTTTATTCTGTGCTCTACATTATTTCTAATGCACTCTGGAAACCTTTTAAAGCTTTTTATTTATTTTAACTAAAAGACATCAAATTCTCCTCCTCATGTGTAATGAAGACTTCAGATGGACTAAACCTTTTTTTTATTAAAGAGAAGCAAATCAGCATTTCGAATAAGGTTTAGGCAGATCTCCCATAAACAGTTCTTGTGCAGAAGTTTGAGGACTAAATAATTTATTTTCAGTCATGAATTGTGTTCAAACAACGAGTTGAATCCCAGACTAAATATATTGATGACCAAGTGCAATAACAGTTACTACTGCAAGAGCAAAAGCATCACCCAGTAACCGCCTCTACTGCAGGTCAGGTCTTATTTGGTTTCATCATTTTTTTTTTTTTTTCATATCAGAATGTTCTTTAAAAATCTTCCTGTGGCTGCAGGTGATGATTCATCTGAGGTCATGAGAAGACTCTGAAGCATAGATTGTCAAACTTACTAGCATTCTTCTCATTAAAGCCTTTGAAATTAATGGCAAAGCTTGATTTGGAATCTGTGTTTGATCACGCATGTGAAGAAGAGGATAACCAGACTCACAAAGCTTTTCTACCCTATGGGCAAAAATTATGCTTTCCAACTTGATGTTGCCTTTTTGTCACCTCCTGAGTGAGTGTCAGGAAGCCCTCTCATGCAGTTGAGAGTTTATGTTGGTTATGCAGTGTTACTGTTTTGTTGTTATTGCTGTTGGCAGAGATAGTGGTGACAATGCTTGATTATAAAATACTAGAGGCCCAGTGCACAATTCATGCATGGGGGTAGAGAGGGTGTCTCTAAGCCCAGCCTGCACCCTTTCCAATCTGGCACATCCCTCTCCAAATCCAGAATAGCTGGTTCCCTGCTTGCCTGCATGTCTGCCTGATTTCTCCTAACTCTTTCTGCCTGACAGCCTGATCTCCTCTTACCACTCCCTTGCCAGCCTGATCGACACCTAACTACACCCTTGCTGGCCTGTTTGCCCATAACTGCCCTCCCCTGCAGGCCTGGTTCCCCCAACTGCCCTCCCATGTAGGTCTGGTCCCCTCCCCCAACTGCCCTCTCCTTTAGGCCTGGGTGCCCCCCTACTGTCCTCCCCTGCATGTCTGGTCACCCCAATTGCCCTATTCTGCCAGCCCAGTCACCCCTAACTGCCCTCCCCTGCAGGCCTTATTGCCCACAACTGCCCTCCCTTACAGGCCTGGTCTCTCCCAACTGCCCTCCCCTGCTTGTCATCATGTGGTAGCCATCATATGTTCACATGGGGGCTGCCATCTTAGACTAAATGGGGGAAGCCATCTTGTGTGTTGGAGTGATGGTCAATTTGCATATTATCTCTTTATTATATAGGATTTGAAAGAGAAGATACAAATTGCTGCTATTATTAATTTCCTAAAGTATTAAATGTTACATGACTATTACTTCTTTATGAGATGAAAGTTAATATTAAGAAAAAAATATAGTATTTCTCTAAGAAGAATCTCAGTATTGAATTTTCCTGCACTGAGTTAACTGCAAGAAGTACCAGGCACTAGGTATGTATATACATTCATATACTTTGTATATATCTTAATGATTCCTGATATAAATAAATTGAACATAGTCTAAAGGGCTTTAATAAATAGCCTCTCTCTCAAACTCTTCTATAAAAGTATTCAAAATAGACAGATGTCAGTAAGAATTAAGTACAAAATATCCCAGATGGCATCATTTTTATAATTCACAACTTCCAATTTATATAAACAGAATAATGTTAAGCTCAAGTTAAAGCAGCAAATAAGTTGATTGATAGGCACATTAAACATATGTTCTATCTTTTTCTGCTTTTTTTAAAAGCACCTGAAAAATCAGGAATGCCAAACAAAAATATTAATAATCTTAATGCTCTCACATTTAGAATATTTAATATTTCTGTTTGCTTCAAATATGTTACTATGGAAGAGTATTATGCATACTTTCAGTTGAACTACCAATATTTCTTTTCTTGGTGGCCACCTGTTGTATACAAAATTCAGCAAAAACTCCACAATGTTTCACAACTTAAGTTAGATATTTTCATGTGAAAAAAATAAAATTACAAGTGATAAATCACCAAGAAAAGGGATATGATGAGATATGAAGAGATAGGAATGAGCCCCTTATTTTTGCATTACTCTGGGGGCATGCCATGGTCTGGGCCTTTTGCTGAATATGTTCAGTAAGAAGGTTTGTGGTCAAGTGGGGAGGAATCTTATCCTATTTTCCCATTGGTCTTCTGTCTCACGAGCACAGAAGCAAACTTTCAAGGGAAGGAAAGTCACTTTGGCATCAGCATGTCTGGTTATGGATGACACCTAAGGTAGAAGTTGTCTAAAAGTGTTTTTTACAAACACTTAGAAACACTGAGCTAGAGGGATAGATTTATTCCTCTCCACTGGCATGATGGAGGCTATAACTTCCCTGATAATTCAAGCGTAGTATAACCCATTTAGTGGGTAGATGGTTTTATGTGTTTCTTCTCCAATAAGAAACATTTTCTCCTTATTTATAAAGGCTTCTAACTAAAGACAAAGGATAGTTCACCTAAAAAATAAATGGTTAATCATATTCTTATATAAGTGATTACAGAAATGACCAAAAAAAAAAAAAAGTACTGGGCCCTAGCCAGTTTGGCTCAGTGGCTAGAGCATCAGCCTGTGGAGTAAAGGGTACCAGGTTCGATTCTGTTCAAAGGCACATGGCCAGGTTGTGAGTTTGATTTCCAGTAGGGGGTATGGAAGAGGGAGCTGATCAATGATTCTCTCTCATCATGATGTCTCTCTCTCTCTCTCTCTCTCTCTCTCTCTCTCTCTCTCTTTCTCTCCCCTTCCTCTTTGAAATCAATAAAAACATATTAAAAAATGTACTGAAATACAAGAATCTGGATAGATTCTGAATATATATATATATATATCTCGGATGTGTGTGTGCGTGTGTGTGTGTGTGTGTGTGTGTGTGTGTGTGTGTGTATGTGTATAATGAGATTTGTGCACTTAGGGATGTCACTCAGCAGCCTGGCCTATTATTCTTGCAGTCCAGGAGTCCTCGAGGAATGTCTGACTGATGGGGAGCAGCCCTAAGCCATCAGTCAGACATCTTTAGTGATATATATACTAAAGGCCCAATGCATGAGATTCGTGCACTCAGGGGTATCAACTCAGCCTGGCCTATGCCCTCTTGCAGTTCAGGAGCCCTCGAGGAATGTCCGACTGATGAGGAGCAGGCCTAATCCATCAGTCGGACATCTTTAGTGCTGCTGCAGAGGTGGGAGAGGTTCTTGCCACCACTGCTGTGCTCACCAGCTGTGAGCTAGGCTTTTGGGCTTCTGGCTGAATGGTGCTCCCCCTATGGTAACACACTGACTACCAGGAGGCAGCTTCTCCATTGTGTGTCCCTGGTGGTCAGTCCAGGTCAGAGCAATCAGCTGGTCCACTGCTCAGTAAATTTGCATATTACCCTTTTATTATATAGGATAGGATATACACACTATGTATTTCAAGCAGTTTGTTGTTGACTCCTGAATATGTGTGCTACATGAATTTTGCTGAATCTTGAGCAAAAATAAAAGCCTCAGATACCAGGTAAAAGAATCCAATTGTTAAGCAGAAAATAATTATTTGATAAGCCCATTGTTCTTATCAACAAAAATTCCAGAAGACTCTTCTAAAAAGTAGAAGAAAGCTTTATTCATATATAGTTTGCAAATTAGGTTGACAGAGCCTTTGGCATAAACTGAAAGTACACACCACTGCAGAGTTTTTCAAGTTAAGGCAGAGTTTTCAAAGGCAAAGACTGCAAGAAGCTGACCTCAAGGGGATTGGTTGTAAGGGAAGCAGTGGGTATTTCCAATCTTAGATGTCTTAGGATTCGCAGGTGGGATCACCAGATAGGGAGCATGGGTGGTGTCATAAGACAGGGAAGCAGGCTGGGCCACAAGACCTGAGCCAGGACCTCAGTTTTCCTTATAGCTTGCCAAATAAATTTGCAAAACACGTTTTGTGGTTAAATAGATGATACAGAGTGCAGTTTGTCAGGAAAGCACAGTCAGAATTGAAAAGCTGTTAATCACATAAGCAGTCAGTGATCAAACTACAAGAAGTCCAGATGTTATGATATTGAACTTCTCATTTCCCCCTTATTATCAAGCTTCACAGGATATGATGTTGCTGAAGAATTCCAGTTCTTCTTAAGTTCCCCTGCCCTTGCTACTATAGATGGCTCCCTACTCTCAGTGGGTCCCTCTTGTCCCACAGGAGAGGGAATTTAGGTTAAAATTCAATGAGGACTTCACCCCTTGTGGTCATGGTCTGTAATGTTGGTTAAGTATGATGTCAGAGGTTGGAGGGCTTTAACATAAACTTTTATTAAAATATATGAGTATTGTCTGAACAATGTGGCTCAGCGGATTGAGCATTGTATCATGGACCAAGAGGTCCCTGGTTCAATTCCTAGTCAGGGCACAGACCTGAAAGAACTGTCTCTAGCTAAGGTTAAAACTGTTTACATGCCTTTTAAAATACATCAGCACAGTTTAGCCGGTATTGCTAAAAGGTTGAGCATTGGCCTATGAATGCAGGAGGTCAGAGTTTCATTTCTTAGGGTGGGTATATGGGAGGAAGCCATTTATGATTCTCTATCATCACTGATGTTTCTATCTCTCTTCTTCTCTGAAATCAATGAAAATATATTAAAAAATTAAATACATAAGCACAATATTTGAGGTTTACAAATGTATATAGGTTAGCTGCATTTCTATTATTAATTTAGGAACTGAATAAGGCCAAGATTGGTGGTGACAGGGGTGGGGGGTGGAGGGCAGGGTTAAAGGTATGGGGTGGTAGGGGGAGATGAAGCATGCACATCTAAATTCAAATCTAGTAAAGAGTACAAGAGACAGAAGTAAGTGACAAGCAGAGGATAGATGTTTTTATCCTCAAATAAAATCTACCTGGAAGGTGAAGTTGAAGGAGGGTTAATCTAGAAAAGCAGTAACATTGGGAACAGTGTCAAAAGATGATAAGGTGGTCAGTTTTGTCATTATTAGAATGAGCAAATTTTTAACAATAAGAAATCAAAAGGACAGTTAATTTTTACAATGAACACAATTTAGTCCATTGGAAGAGCCCAATACAGAGCAAAAATGTAAAGAAGGTGGTTATGAGGATAAAAAGAAGATCAGGAGGCATAGAACAAATGGGAAATTTTAGGAGTTTAAGAATGTTAAAGTCCATTTTCTGTTGGAACAGAAAGAACCAAGAGCAATGTTAATGTCTTCCCTCCTCCCTTAGCCTTTAAAAATAATAGCAACAAACAAAACTCAACAGCTTAACTCTCAGTGCTTTTTCAAGCCTGCTCCATCAAAGTTGTTTCCAGTGTATTTTAGCTTTTAAACAGGAATCTCAGTTGGAGCATAGACTCCAAATTTGATTAAAAAACATTTGGAGTTCCTGTTTGGCAAAAGAATTCTATTTACCTCTGGCTGATCTCACATCCTATCATTCCAGGAACTCCTGGTAACACTGAATTAGATGGAGCATTTAATTTGATTTTGTATGAGAAACTTCTATAAATGGAATTGTGTTTCATGCTGCTAACTTATCAAATAGTCTCAAAAGTGTTCATAAGTGATCCATATACTGAAAAAAATATAGTTTACAGTAGCTTTAGTTTGGGAAAGTGAGATTCAGGAGGGAAAGATGACTGGTGATAAGACAGTGATTAAAAGGAACCATTTGAAAGCAAACTAGGATTTTCTTCATATCTTTCCTCCTGTGTAAACTATGCCTATGCGAAAAAGAAAATCATTATTTACCCTCTGGTGGTCAGTGCACATCATAGCAAGCGACTGCTTTCATGGTCAAACTCCTCAGGGAGCAATTTGCATATGAGTCTATTATATAATTAAATTATTGCAACCATAAAGTAAAAATATTAAAATTTCTCAGAAAGTAGAGACATTACATAGAGGAAAACAAAAATAGGAGATATTACTAGTTTCTCATCAGAAAAGATGTCACTCAGAGGACCATGAAGCAATGTCTTTAACATACTAAAAGAAAGGCAGTATAAACAAATAAAACCTGGCCAACAGAGATTGTATTTGGGTGAAAATATCCTTCAAAAATTAAAGCCAAAGGCATATGCTTTTCAAACTAATATAAAGGTGTTTTTCAAGTATACAAGCACTTAAAGATTTTGTTACTCATAGCACTGTACTGTAAGAAATGTTCTTCAGAGTTTATACCAGATGAACCCTTACACCTATACACACACAATATGAGAAATCCCCAAATTAAGAATATATAGATAAATGTAAGTTTTTCTCACTGTTTAATTTCTTCAAAGTATAATTGACTTTAAAAATAACAAACATATACACTATCCTATATAATAAAAAGATAATATGAAATCAACCAAGCGGTGGAATGACTTGTGAAACAACTCGTTTCTATGATGTGCACCAGAGGGTAAATGCTCAATGCAGGAGCTGCCCTCAGCCTGCAGGCCCTAGACCAGCCAAGGTGGGTGGCATCAAGGGCACCTTGATCACTTCACTGGTCGCCCTGCCAGTTGTCCTATAGAACAGCCCTGATTACCAGCCAGGCCCAGGTACCCTATCCATGCACAAATTTTGTGCATCAAGCCTCTAGTTTTACATAAATGCTGTAATATAGGATGTAGTTAATAGAAATTCTATAAAGATATAACAGAGTCTTGGCTTATAGTGCTCAGTGGTTAGTGTGTCAGCTCCTCACTGAAGGGTCTCAGATTCGATTACTGTTCAAGGCAACATAAGGGTTAAAGGTTCAATCCCTGGTCTGGGTTGGGGCATGTGTGGGAAGAAGACAACCAGTTGATGTGTCTTTCATATCAATCTCTCTCTCTTTTTCTCTCTCCTTCCCTCCCTTCCCCTTTCTTTAAAGGGGATATATGAAAAATATATCCTGAGGTGAGCATTAAAAACAAAAAATATATAATAGAGAAAATGAAAAAAAGGAAATATTTTTAAATGAAATTATTGAACAAAGTACCCAGAAATAAAGGAGAGGAATTTCCAGATTGAATGTACCTTTTTGATTAAGAACATTAGGAAAAGAATAACATTAAGACATCATTTTAAGTTATAAAACAACTAGAGGCCCAGTGTATGAAATTCCGTGTGCACTGGTAGTGTCCCTAGAAGATGTTGCATGCTGGTTGGGTACTTCCTCCCTTCCTCAGGGTGCCTGCCCCCCATTGCTGTCATTGGTCGCTGCCTCTGGGGCACTATCGACTCACTGAATGTCCTGCTGCTGCTTGGCTCCTGGGCAGCAGCCCCGCCCACCACTGCCACTGCTGGTTGCCCTGCAATCAAATCAGCGGAGCATCGGACCCCTGCCTGGCTCCCTCAGTGCCTGGGAACCCAGTAGTGGTAAGGCAATTGGTTCTTGTCTGGCAACCAGTGGCTTGGCCCTACCTTGGCCTGGCCCAGCCCACTCACCTGCTCCACCATCCTGCCCTGGTCCCCCTCTCATCAGGGCTCATTGGAGCCCGCAGTGCCTCCACTACTGCCCACTGCCAGCACCGCATCACCAACACTTGCCATGTTCTGTGCCACCCCCTGATGGTCAACAAATGTCATAGCAAGTGGTTGAACTCCTGGCAGAACTCCTGGTCAAGGGGACAATTTATATATTAATCCTTAATTATATAGGATAGTAAAAAAACAAAAACAAAATCTTAATTGTTTCCAGAGAAAGAATGAAAATATATCAAAAGTCACTTGTACAGTTATTGACATTAGATTGGTATCCATTAATTTTTGCAACGACCAACCCTTAACTATAGAAGATGGGGCAAATCTTCAAAATTCTAAGGAAAATTAATTTTCAACTTAAAAGTAGGCAATCAAGTAACCAAACATTTAATTGAGCATACAGATAAAAAGAAGACAATTTTAGACATGCATACTAAATCATTCAGGGTTTACTTTCACAGAAGAAACTCTTTTCTATCTACTTTAGGCATGAAGGGATTAATGATGATTACTGAACTGCCAAAAAGTATTAAAAGTGCTATTGAAAAAAATGTAGGAGTTGACTTTAAGTAATGCTATCTAAATCCAAGTATATTTGTCAGTGATCTCTGGAGAAGCAGAACCAGAAAGATGTTTATATGCACAGAAAAGGTTTATAGTTCAGAATTGTCTCATGAAATTAGGGCTCTTCAGAGTGAGTCAGCAGGCTGGAGATGAAGAAAGGTCAAAGGTGTTCCAGTGTAAAGGCTGGCAGTCTCCAGACCAAGCAAGAGTTGATGGTTCAGTTGAAGTTCAAAGACAGGCAAGCAGGAGAAATTCTGACATTTGTTCTATTCAAGTCTTCAACTGAATAGATGAGGCCCACATGGGAAAGGGCAATCTGCTACACACCGTCTACCAATTCACATATTAATCTCATCCTCCAACACCTGGCAGACATTTCGCAAATGTCAGGGTGGCCCGTGGCAAAGTCAGTTTACCACATAAAATTAACTCTTAGACTAACTCAAAAACCAAATAATCAAGGGAGCTACTTTCACAATCTTACAACTCTGCCTGCTCAGTTGGAAAGTTCTGGGCTCTAGAATCATGCACAGCCTCTGGACTCTTGTTAGTATGAAAATAGAGACTGTTTACTAAAACCTTTTTGAATGAGGTCACTGGAAGAGCAACACCAAAAAATAAAAAAAATCTAAACTCCTTTGTGACTTTATTTGTTACCTGAATTATGAAGACTGTCAAAGCCTTATTTTGATTTCCATGTCTGTGTGTAATTCACCACAGTCCTCTTCTACGGTAATTCTCATCCACATCCATACACAAGAATCTTCCCACACTTAAGCATCTAAAATGATCGACATCACCAATGTGTGCCTATATTACATAGCACAGCTATCCCAGGCTCAAACACAAATATGCTCATAATCGCCCTGGAGGGAAAGGCCAAAATTCTTCCGTCATAGACTCCATGTTTATTAGCATTTATTTCTCTCTGGTTCAGTCAAAACCTCAACTTGGTAACCTATAGCTTACAAAATAAATGGTAAAACTAACCATAATAATCACAAAATATAGAATAAAATAGTAGAAATGGAGAGCAGAAAGAGAAAAAGGGAAATATGAGGCCTTGCTTTAATCTTCATTTTTGAAACTAGTCATAAAGCTGCATTTTTTTTTTGGTTCATAACTTTCTTCTTTTCTCATCCATTCTATATTACCTTTGGTCTCATTCAGAACACCAGCTTATAGTTATTGGAAGTTAGGTTTTAGATATAATGCATTCCTCATGGTATAGCATCAAACCCAATTTCCTGTTGATCATCTGGATAATCATCACAAGTGATAGAATATCTTATTTTTTTCTCTTCTTAATCAGTGGCATAAAGAGTACCTATAATAAAGGTGGCAGTGTGAACGTTCAGTGAAAATTTTGGTGTATTTCTTTGAAGGTTTTAAAACCTCTGAAACTGGAAGCAAAATTTTTCCCAGTCTATCATAAGGAAAAGTCTCTCTTCCCTTCTTAACCTTTTTTTCCTCGATGCATATATTATGGTAGTGGGAGAGACACTACCATATTAAAATCACAGCTTCAAAGCATATACCAAATTTTCTAGGATGACACTAAACTTGTGCTATCTCTTGGCTCACTATAGTATGTGATTCTTCAATAGGCCATTCCACATTTTTCAGTTCAACTCTCTCTGGATGCTGGGACACCAGCAGTGGCCAGTGAATATCAAGAATGGCAGCCTCCTGCCTTGATATTTTATATATTAAAGTTCATTCTTTGGTAAATAGTAATGATTTGTAGGTTTAATAAACAACAAATCAGATGTTCAGTAAGTCCTTGGATGGTGTTGCCAGCAGATATCTGGCAGGCAGGGAAAATCATACCTGGAATAAATGCCCACTAAAAATGAAATTGTTCTCCTCTACATTTTGGAAGGTGTTCAGTGTAATTGGGCTGACACCAGTGCCTAGTGCCAGTGAGCTTTGGATTTTGCTCTTGGCAGATTGGATACTCAACAGTAACTGTGACCGCTGTTGTTTTACCTGAATTCACTACTACACTGGACCCACAGTTCTATTGGCGAGTATAAAACTAGTGACAGGACAATGATATGTCTTCTCACCTTGGTATGGAAAGTCCAAGCTCTTCTCTGACCATGCTAACCAGGAAAAACAGAAAAAGCCAAGAAACAAGAACAAAACAAGACAAACAACAAACAAAAACCAGTTAAAGTAAAGCTTTCCAGTAACTAAATCTGACAAAAAGGGCAGCAGATTGGTAAAATATAAGTTATATTTGGGAACCCTCACTGCAAAGGAATATGTGAAAAGTTTTCAGCTTTCTTGGCTCTACAGTAAAGGAGAGCACATTGGAAGGTGGTAGGAGTAGATGCGGAACAGTGCCAACTTGGGATAGCCACTACCTAAGATTCCCAAGTAGTTATCTTCTGTTTCTCCTTCTCAGGAAAATGCTGAAGACTATGCATTACCAAATGAGAAATAAACAAATAAATACTCATAGAGTTATGAAACAAGTGAAGTAACAGGGGAAAGGGTAAGGGAATCCCCATGATGATATTGGAGGGAGAGCCCATAGAACATAGATGTGAAACAGCCAGGTTGAAGTGGGAAGACCACGTCTTCAGAAGGGATGTTTCAAATACTGTTTTAATAATATGACTCAGATCTTTAAGTGAAGAGAAAATAAAAAATAGTATAAGAAAGCAAATACTATATCCAACATGCAAAATGTGGCTTCTCTGTGAATAGTACTATAATATGCACTCTGGATATTGATTTAACCAAAGCCTCTGAGAGAATTATTATGGGTGCACAGACAAAGGGAAATTATGTTTTTGGCGCTGATGTCCTGAGCCTAATCCTTCATTTTTAGATAATCTGAAGTACAAAAATACGAAAAGAAACATTTACTTAGTCTAAAAATGACAAGTTATAGAGATAGAGAACAGAGTATGGTTGCCAGTATTGAAGGATGACAGGGAGGGGTATGTGACTAAAAGAGTAGAATCAAGGAGATATTTGTGATGATGGGACAGTTCTGCACGTTGATTGCAGTGGTGGCTATAGGATTCTATTCATGACACAATGATGCAGAGCTACACACACACACACACACACACACACACACACACACACACACACACATTATAACAATGTCAGTTTCCTGGTTTTGGAATTGTACTCTACTTAGGAAAAAGGTAACCATTGGGAGGAACTGGGTGAATGATTAAGCAGTACTTCTCTATTCTATTTTTGCAACTTCCAGTGAATGTATAATTAATTCAAGAGTTTTTGAAAATAGTATAAAAAATATAAGAATATAATAAACTATACCCACTGGAGGGCATAAAACAGAGGAAAGAAATGTCCCAAGGGCTGTTGGCTAGGAGGAGGAAATGGTCTGTTGGAAAAATGGATTTAGACTTTGACCTATAGCAGAAAGGGACCCAGTGCAAAATGAATGTGCTCTTGTGAGCGTGGGCCTCTGTGTGACTGCCCAGGTCAGTGGCCCTTGAAGCCAGGCCTGACCAATGATATGAATTCTCTCTGAATTATCTAGACAGTTGTATTTTTATGTCTAGAATTTAAGAGAAGAGAAGCAAGGAGGGTTATATATTTTAGTGAAATCAGCATACAGGCAGAGGAAAGGTGTTAGTGAGTAAAGTCTCCTTGGAAAATATTTGGTTGCGTAAGAAGGGAAAATAACCAAAAGAAAGTTGCTAAGGACAATATTATTCATTTTACAGTGACTCTCTCCAGAAAATTCAGTGTTATATTCAGAAAACAGCTCCTCCTCTGGCATTATGAGGTGCTTCCATTCACAACTATAATTGGTGCTTCCATTCACTACTTTTAATTAAAACTTCCCTTTGATTTTGAACTTAATCATATTTTCAGATAGCCTAATTTTAATATTTTCATAAAGATTTTATAAATGACTACTGTTTTATTATTGACAAGTTATGAATCTTTATGATTCTTTAAAATACATTCTATATTTTTAGGGATATATATATAAAATTTATAATTATCATTCATTTCATAACTAAAAGTCTGATGCACAAAGATTTGTGCTTGAATGGACTTTCCTTTTCCTGGCAACTGGCACCACCTTTCCACTCTGGGCCAGCCCCCTTCTGCTCAGACCCTGGAGCTGCCTCTTTTCATTCTGGCCCTGCCTTTCCACACTACCCAGAGGCCCTGAGAGACCTGAGACGTTACTTCGTGCATGTGTATGCAAATTAACTGCCATCTTTGTTGGGTTATTTGTATATCACTCTTGATTGGCTGGTGGCATAGTGGAGGTATGGTCAATTTACATGTTTATCTAGGTAAGATATAATTCTTCAAATAGAAACAAATATATGAAAATTTTAGGAAGATATCAGAAAAAAACCTACAATTATCTTTCATGGCTACTTTTTTCTAAAATATAAACATTTTTATTTCATATTTTAAAATCTTTATTATTAAAGGTTTTACACATGCCCCCCTTTTCCCTTATTCAGCTCTTCTAGCAAACCTCCCCCTTGCCAGGCCTTAACAACCTTATTATCTGTGTCCATGGGTTAAGCATATATGCATACAAATTCTTAGGTTGATCTTTTCCCACCTTCCCTCTGAAACTTGATATCATATTAATTTTTAAATTAACATTTAATTGCATTTCACCATGATGTCTTACTTTAAAAAAATTAGTTTTATACCTTAATTTATTATATCCCATTAAAACAAGTGGGAAAGGATAGAGTGAAAAAGACAATTCCAAAGGAGAATAATACCATGGAACTTTGTGCTATTTTCTTTTCTAACTGTAGATTATGGTGTTTTAACCTTGGCATTCATGGCATTTAGGGCCAGGTAATTCTTTGTATGGGGGATGCATTGGAGGGATTAAGTAGCACTTCCGATCTCTACCCACTTGATTCCAGTGACACCCACCTCCCCTGATATTGTAACAACCAAGAATGTCTCTGGGTGTCTGCTGGAGTGACAAGGTTGTCTGTGGCTTAACACCACTCCTCTACACTTGAGAGGAATTGAGGACTTTCAAGTAATTCAAAATTGAAATGTAACTGTTAGAATAAAAATTATAACATGATTTAGAATACATTTCTGATGTTTAATTTTATTAATACTTGTTACTATTCTGTGGATTATCATATAATAATGTCTTTTCTGTGAAGGACTACCCTCTCTTGTACATTAGAAATGATTTTCTTAATAATTCTTGCTGGGCTGCAAAGATAATTCAAATTCATAATAAAATTAAGTAGTGGCATTGAGGAAAAGGTATGATTTAGATCATGTTTTTCTCCCAAAGTTTGCTGGTTCAACATTGATTCAACTTGATTCTCCCTCCCACAGGCCTTTGTGAATCTTTTCAATAAGTTAAGTGGTTTAGAGATTGCAAAGAGAAGATAGGAATGAAAAAAAATATCTTAACAATTTTGGTAATCAGGGTAATAGTATTTTCCAGATAGAGACATGAAAAACTTTTTTTTTAAAATATATTTTATTGATTTTTTACAGAGAGGAAGGGAGAGAGATAGAAAGTCAGAAACATCGATGAGAGAGAGACATCGATCAGCCACCTCCTGCACGCCCCACAGTAGAGACGTGCCCGCAAGCAAGGTACATGCCCCCGACTGGAATCAAACCTGGGACCTTTCAGTCCGCAAGCCGACACTCTATCCACTGAGCCAAACCGGTCTCAGCTACAAAAACTTTTTAGTGAGTGTTATCTGGGGTATTATTTGAACTTAAAGTTTTCTTTCTCTGTTTACTGTTACAAGTCAAAGAATTTCACTTGGTCAGTTGGTTATCAAACAGTAAGCATCCCTTCGAGAAAATTCCTATGGCTTCTCTATGTAGAAGTCAGATGCTTCCATTTAACTCTAAGTTCCAATTAACCAATATCAGCATGCAAAGAGCAAAGACCAACTAACCAGAATCAGCATGCAAAGAGCAAAGACCCTAATAAAAAATTCCAAATCTGTTTACTTCTTACATTTTTATTTTTTCAAAAAAACCAAATTATTTTTAAGAAACAAAATAAATTAGAAACATCTAAAAGATAAAGTGATGCAACTTCATGGGTGAGGCTTCTATTTCTACCCCTTGGCTATTGTGTTTCTCATCTGACTTAATCCAATTCCTTCTGCAGAGAAGCAAGGGAGAAAAAAAGGACAAGACAGAAAGATAGGTTCCAGACAAGACAAGCCTTCTCTGGTATCTGGAACTGATGAACAAATTTACAACTGTCCCTCTCCCTCTCCCTCTCCCTCTCCCTCTCCCTCTCCCTCTCCCTCTCCCTCTTTTTTTCCTTCTCAAGTCCTCCTCCTTTTTTATGTGTGTGCGTTGAGAGTGTCCTGAAATGTCTGCTGTAAACTCAAAAATCACTACCACTATCCTATATAATAAAAGACTAATATGCAAATAGACCAAATGGAGGAATGACTGGTCACTATGATGTGCACTGACCACCAAGGGGGCAGATACTCAATGCAGGAGCTACCCCCTGGTGGTCAGTGTGCTCCCACAGGGGGAACGTCACTCAGCCAAAAGCCAGGCTCATGGCCAGCACAGTGTTGGTGGCGGGAGGCCCCGTGGTCCCTGACTGCAAGATGGTGCAGGCTTGGCTAAGGAATACACCTGAGTGCACAAATTTCATGAACCAGGCCTCTAGTATTTAATAATTCTCTTCAGAAACACAATTAAACTACACTTCCCAGTAAAGTAAAGTAATCCTCTTCCTAGTACAGTTCCAGGATAGAGTCAGCCAAAGAGAGGCACTGGATAATATCTGGAAGGCTAAAATCAAAGGAGAAATCATTATTCTCTGTAGTATATTGTGGCCAGACAGCTATGCAAGTGTGGGATTTACAGTTCCAGAGCAGCCATTGAGAGCCACTCACCTAGGTGCTCAAGTCTGAGATGGATCTTCTAGATCCTCTAATGGCTTCCTCTACCTTTGCTGCCTCAATTTTTTGCTACATTAAATGAGGAATATATTTATCCCTCACTTAATGTCATTGATAGGCTATTGGAAACAACATATAACAAATCCAGTTTTACCTTAGGCTAAATAAGAGTGAAATGCCTACGACTTATTTTTGGTCATAAAAACATCATCAAACTTCTAAATAAAGACTTCAAACAATTATAATATTAAACAGCTAAGTAAATGTTAGCTCTACATACATTTAAAATATGTTAAAGCAATTAAGTTACTTATTTTCTGAGCTGCTTATTCCAGCTTATGTTTGAGGTGCCCAGGCCCCATCCTTGAGTGCTCATGGTGCAAGGTGCAACCAGCGCTGGACAGGATGCCCTTCCATCACAGGGCACATACACACCAACCACCCTCACTCGGACTGGGACAGAATTCTACGCACCTGTACCTCTGTGCCATGTGAAAGGATACTGAGTTCCCAGAGAAACCCACACAAACGTGGAGAGAGGGTGCAAACTCCACACAGTGGCCTAGCAGAAATCCATTTCTTTTGCCACACCCCCTACCACACACACTCTTTGTTTAAATTTATCTTTATTGTTGAAAGTATGGCAGATGTTCCCCCTGTTTTCCCATTTACCCCCTCAATCCTACCGCTGTCCCAGAAATTAATTTCTTTTCTTCATGAATATTATAACAAAACTAGAGGCCCAGTGAATGACATTTGTGCATGGAGGGGGTGTCCTTCAGCCCAGCCTACTCCCTCTCCAATCTGGGACCTCTTGAGGGATGTCTGACTGCCCACTTAGGATCGGGCCTAAACAGGCAGTTGGATATCCCTCTCAAAATCTAGGACTGATGGCTCCCAATTGCTCACCTGCCTGCCTTCCTGATTGCCCCTAACCACTTCTGCCTGCCAGCCTGATCATATGCTAACCACTCCCCTGCCAGCCTGATGGATGCCTAAGTGCTCCCCTGCCAGCCTGTTTGCCCCTAACAGCCCTCCCTTGTGGGCCTGGTCACCCCTAACTGTCCTCTCCTGCAGGCTTACTCACCCCCAACTGCCCTCTATTGAAGGCCTGGTCTCTGACAACTGCCCTCCTCTGTTAGCCATCTTATGGTGGCCATCTTGTGTCCAAATGGGGGCAGGATCCTTTGATCACATGGGGGCAGTCATCTTGTGTATTAGAGTGATGGCCAATCTGCATATTACTCTTTTATTAGATAGAATAGAGGCTTGGTGCATGGGTAAGGGCCAGCTGGTTTGTACTGAAGGGTGTCCCAGATCAGGGTGGGGGTTCTCTGGGGTCGTGAGGTGGCCTAGGCAAGGGTCCTGTGGTGTTTTGCAGACCAGCCACTCCCTCCCTCTCCTCCCCCCCCCCCTCCCCCTGTGATCCAAGTGGAGGCCCAGGTATCTGGGATTTATTTATCTTCTAAAATTAAAAATTTGTAGCCTGGAGCAGAGCAAAGCCTCCTGCTTGCACAGCCATTGAAACTTTGTTGCCTTAAGCGGGACCACCAGGGTGTGCTGCAAGCTTGGCATCCTCCATCACCAGAGGCCACCCAAACTTCCCTCTTGCTCTTTCTGTGGCCGTAGCCATCTTGGTTGGGGTTAATTTGCATACTTGCTCTGATTGTCTGGTGGACATGGCTAGTAGGTGTAGTGGAGGTATGGTCAATTTGCATATTACTCTTTTATTAGCTAGAACAAAGCTGAAGGACATGGCATTGCTATTTTTCTAATAAAGGCCGTGTCTAAACAGTTTAAAATTGCAAAAAATTATGGCAAAATAATAACTAAAATCACATGTGTTTCTTACCCTTGTTTTTATTTTCAGTTTCAGGAAACTTTGTTTTTAAAGGATGTTTTTAATAGCAGATTTAGGTTTTTAACAAAACTGAGAGGGTAGAGGAGAGATTTTCCAATTACTCCATGTCCCACACATGAGTAGCCTCTGCTATTATTATTATTATTATTATTATTTAAATATATATATATATATATATATATGTATATATATATATATATGATTTTAATAATTGACACACACACACACACACACACGAGAGAGAAACATCAATGTGAAAGAGAAACATCAACCAACTGTGTCTCATACATACTCTGACTAGGGATCAAACTGAAACCTGTGTATGTACCATGATTGAAATTGAATCTGCCACCTTTTGGCATGCAGGACAATACTCCCACTAACTGAGCCTCACTGGTCTTGGTACCTCTGCCATTAGTAACATCACAAACCAGAAGAGTAAATTCTTTGACCAAGGATAAGCCAACACTGACACGTTATAATCAACCATTGTTCACAGTTCACCTCAGGACTCACTGTTGGTATTGTACATTTTAGAGATTAGACCCATGTATAATGACATATGTCCATTTTTTTTACTCGCATAAAAGTCCTCTGTGGTTTACACCCTCCTACTCCACCCCTCTTGCTCCCTCATCACAACAATCTTTCTTATTGTGCCCATAGTTTTGCCTTTTCCAGAATGTTATATAGTTGTATTCATAAAGTAACATATGTAGTCTATATGTATTGTAGCCTTTTTAAATGGACTTATTTAACTTATTAATATGTGTTGTTTCCTCCCTATCTTTAAATGACTTAATACCTCATTATACACAGCTGAATAATGTTAAGGTTTTTTTAATTTATTTTTTAAATTTAATATGGAGTTAAAAATTTTGAAGTTTTCCATGTTCCTTCCCCTGATCGTCCTCCATACCCTGATTGGGGTTGGGCTGGTTGGAGCCTATCCATGCATGAATTCATGCACTGGACCTCTAGTCCTATCTAATAAAAGAGTAATACGCAAATTAACCACCACCCTGCTATATCCACAGGCCATGCCCACCAGTCAATCAGGAGTAAATATGCAAATTAACCCAAATCAAGATGGCCGCAGACACGGAGAGAGCAGGAGGCTTGGTAATGGAGGAAGCCAAGCTTTCTGCACACCCTGGCTGGCCTAGGCCTGCACTCAAGACTACCAAGATTCAATTAAAGAAGATAAATAAATCCCAACAAAAATGGCTGCAGCCACAGAGGAAGCAGGAGGCTAGGCTCCATTCTAGTATACAAAGTTTCAATTATAAAAGATAAATAAATTCCAGTTACTAGGGCCTCTGCTTGGGCCTCCAGAGGGCATGGCCAGCCTGCAAACCACCGCAGGCTCCTTTCTCTGGCCATACCATGTCCCAAGGGAGCCCCCATCCTGATCTGGGACATTATTCAGGGAAAAGCAGCTGGCCCCTACCCAGACAGCAGGCCTCTATCCTATCTAATGAAAAAGTAATATGCAAATTGACCATCACTCTAACACACAAGATGGCTGCCCCCTTGTGGTCAAAGATGACTGCCCCCATGTGGACAAACGATTGCTCACTACAAGATGTCCAGCAGGGAAGGGCAGTTGGGAGGGACCAGGCCTACAAGGGAGGATAGTTGTAGGTGTTCAGGCCAGCAGGGGAATGCAGTTGGGAGGGACCAGGTCTGCAAGGGGAAGGCAGTTAGTTAGTGGTGACCAGGCTGGCAGAGAAGGGAAGTTGGGAGCGACTGGGCCTGCAGGGAAGGGCAGTTGTGGGGGATCCAGGCTGCCAGGGAGAGCATTTAGAGTGGATCAGTCCTGCAGTAGAGGGCAGTTAAGGGTGACCAGTCCTGCAGGGTAGGGTAGTTAGGGGAAAATAGGCTGGCAGAGGAGCAGTTAGGAATCAATTAGGCTGTCAGGGGAGTGGTTAAGGGGTGAGCAGGTTAGCAGGCAGAAGTGGTTAGGGGCAATCAGGTAGGTAGATAGGCGAACAGTTGGGAGCCAGCAGTCCTGAATTGTGAGAGGGATGGCCGACTGCCCATTTAAACAGGCAGTCAGACATCACTTGAGGGGACCCATATTGGAGAGGGTTCAGGATGGGCTGAAGGATATCCCTCTTACGCATGAATTTCATGCACTAGGCTTCTAGTTTTCTATAAAAAGCTTTGAAAGTGAGGGTACATGACAAATTTGCAGGGTGCTAATCTTTTTGTGACAAAAATGTTTGCTTTTTAAAAAAGGGCAGCATTACTTATAAAAAGTAAACCAGACAAAGACATAAAACATTTTATTGTGTTTATTTGGGACAGCAATAGCTTCTAACACACCATTGTGTTTATTTGGAATAATAATAGCTTCTGATATATCAAATACATAAATTATTGGCTCTTCTTATCTATTGATTATTTTTCCAATTGGTTATGGTCAGTAGAACTAATATTGTTTAATAAATATTCCTGGTGCATGATAGTATAATCATTTGGAATCTCAGATGACAAAAAGATAGACATTTACAGAGCTTTGTGATTTTTTTTCTTCTGTACAAATTTGAGGGGATGCACAAAGTTATATAAGAAAATGACAAAAGATAAAAGAGAAGGAAGGTTTAATTTCCTTTGTGTTTAAAATGAAGATAAAAGTTAGAAGACAGTTTGAAGTAGAAACTGTAAGTCTCAGGGACAATTTTCAAATAAATTGTTTTAAATTTGTATAGATTACCTTAATGGAACATTTTATGATTATACTGTCAGAGATTATTAATATTTACACTTAAGCATTTTGATAAAGATTCACATTGAATACATAACATAGGGATTTCATAAAACCCAAATGATTATAAAATAAACAAAAATAATAAAAGTTATTCAATGAATAGTTATTGAATAACTTTATAAACCTGGCACTGTTCTAAGTCATATTGATATGTTGCTGAATAAATTTGAGAAAAGAGATAGATAATATGCTATTAAATATAAGGTTTTGAGCAAAGGCCTTTCTGTGAGGTGATATTTGGGCAGATATTTTAATGAAGTGAAGTCATGTGTCATGTTAGCATTAATTGAAGTGTGTAACTTATAACATTATGGACAAATGTGTGAACTTTCACCAGTCAACAGTAAGAGAAGGAGCTTGCATCTCAATGTCAAAGATGACACCAGGCATGATCTCTCCATTAAGGAAGCAATCCTTTAAGTTTAATTTCAGATCAACCTCCTTACTTCATTAAAATTAGCACTGAGTATCCTTTATCTAATAGATAAGTGTATTCTGTATAAGGTTTAGCAAATACTCTGAGGTGAGGTTGTGTTTACAAGTTCAAGGAGCAATAAGAAAACATCTGTGGTCAGAATAGAATAAAAAGAAAAAGTAGAAGGCAAGTTTTCCTTTTAAGGATAACTATGGCTATGGGAGTAGACAAAAATGGAAGCAGGGAAATTAATTCAAGATACTGCAAAAGATAGTAGTGAATGATGATGCATTTGCTTATTGAGGTGAAGAGCACTGGTGTAAAAAGGAAAAAGATGAAATCAAATGTCTTAGCCTAAACAATTGTATGAATGGTGTTACAATTTAATGAGTGGAGAGCCACCAATGTGGAGGTATAATTGAAGAAATAGAAAATCAATAATATAGTTTTATATATGTTAGCTATCTAATAGTCAGTTGAATGCAAGGGTCTGAAATGCATGTAGGAGGGAGGAGCTAGAAATTAAAATTTGAGTCACCACCTTGGCTGCTTTGGCTCAGTGGCTAGAGCATAGGCCTGAAGACTGAAGGGTCCTATGTTTGATTCCAGGTTGGTCACATGCCTGGGTTGTAAGTTCAATCCTCAGTGGGGAAGCATGCAGGAGGCAGCCGATCAATGATTTTTTTCTCAGATATTTGTCTGTCTCTCTCTCCCTTTTCTTTCCTCTCTGAAATCAATAAAAATATGTATTTTATCAAAATTTGTATCACCTTTATATGGATTGTATTTAAAGTAAAAGGAGTAGGTAAATGAGCTTACATAGGGAGTGGATGTAGTGGTAAAAAAAGTACATGTCCCAGCCCTGAGGCTTTCTAAAGCTTAAAGTTCAGAAAATAGAGGAAAATTTAGCAAAGATCAAGAAGATACTACACGTGAAATAAAAAAGAAATTCAAGAGATTGTGTTATGTCTGAGGTCAAGTGAACAAAAGCGAAGCTTATAAAAAGGAGTGAAGAGCTATGTGCCAAATGAAATAAAATGCAGCTTGATCACTAAAAATATCATACATATGTTGGATTTTAAAGCAATAAAGCTGCTTTCTACTATTCTCTTTTCAAGGTTATAGCCTCATAAGAAATAATTATCATATAATGACTTTACTACTATAAAACTAATTTCCTATTTCAGCATTGATGTGAAAATCATATCAATTGTTTAAAAGGGATGGAAGAATAACAGGCATAATTTCTTGTAATGGGATGAGTCTAGGGAGTCCACCTTTAATAAGAAATAATAAAGACTGAAATGGAAGTTCATGAAAGACTTCAAGTATCCATAGCTCTCACACATACAGATTAGAATTAGAGCTGCATATGGGTATTATAAACCACATAAATGTGTATTTGGGGGTATATTAGCAATTTGTACTGGAGGATGTCAATTAAAGAACATATTGAAACTTGAAATATATGCATTTTGTATCTTACCTTTTAGGAAAGGGTGTCTATATACAAACAACCAATTTAACAAATTTCCTGTAATTAAATCACTAATATAATAAATTTAGTAATACCAAAACACCGTGAATTGAGATAGTTTGAGTGCAGAGGCTTATAAAAGTATTCAGGGACTTCATTACTGACTCATCAGTACTAAGTTTCTGCTCCACTGTCTTAAAAATATTAAGTTTTCATTATCATTTATCTGTAAGATGGATGGTAAAATATCCTTTGGACCACATTGATAATAGGCCACATTCTGCATGGGGTGAGAACATGGGCAATATTCCACCTGTTCCACTAGAGAAGATGGGTAGTGTGATTTCTTTGTTAAAAAAAAAAAAAGTTAAGTCAACAGTAGAATTCATTTATTATTATAATAAATGCTTATTTTTATGTTCCAGGGTTTTTTGCTCTGCTTGTACTCAGATTTGGGTTTGAAAGAGTATGTAAAATAGGAATGTTTTCGTTAACCAGCACCTCATAAAGCATAGATAAAGCTCAGATTAGAATACTTGTGATCTTCATTATTATCACATCTCCTGAGTCCATTTGAAGCCATTCCCTGGTAAATAGATATTTATATTACTTCACTAAAACATCATAGCAATCTTGGAAGGCAATTGTCCTCCTTTACAAATGAGAAACTAAGTTTTTGTGAGTTTAATAGAGTTGTTTAGCTAAGACATTAAAGTGCTTTAATAAAGTGGAAATAATGATTTTGTCAAAGCTGTTGAGAGTCTAGGTAAGATGAAAACATAGCAATAATTGGGAATCATTGATAAACTTGAAAATAAAGCATTTGGAGTGAAGTCATTGATGAACTTGGTAAGAATGGTGCTCTTTGAGTCAAGATAGTAGCCATTCATAGGCTTAAATAGAATGATGTCACAAGGAAATGAAAGCCTGATTGGAGAGGATTAAAAACAGAATGAAACATGGGATTTGGAAGCAGTAAATACCAACAACTTTTGTGGAGACTGCCTATAAAATGGAAGAGATGGTTGGCCAATTGTTAGAGCTGTCTAAAGTATATAGTAGAGGGAATGTTTTATAATATTGAAGAATTATTGTCTACTAGAGGCCAGGCGCATGAAATTTGTGCAGAGTGTGTGTGTGTGTGTGTGTGTGTGTGTGTGTGTGTCCTTCAGTGCAGCCTGCACCCTCTCCAATCTGGGACATCCCTCTCACAATCCAGCACTGCTGGCTCTCTACCACTTGCCTGCCTGCCGACTTGATTGGTTCTAACCACTGCCAACCTGATTGCCCCTTAATTCTCCCCCACTGCTGGCCTGGTGGCCCCTAGCTGCCCTCCCCTTCAGGCCTGGTCACGCCCAACTGCTCTCCCCCGCAGGCCTGGATCCCTCCCAACTGTCCTCCCTTGCAAGCCATCTTGTGGCATCCATCTTGTGTCCACATGCGGGCAGCCATCTTTGACTACATGAAGAGGGCAGTTAGATGAGGCCATCTTGTGTGTTGGAGTGATGGTCAATTTGCATATTACTCTTTTATTAGATAGGATAATAATAAAAGTGTAATGTGCAATTCAACCAAATGACTGAACAGCAGAACGACCATCTGGATGACCTTCTGGACAACCATGCTATGATACCCACTGGCACCAGAGCAGCCAAGGAGGTGCAATGCAATTGGTTGGGGCCTGCCCATTGCCCCATGATTGCCATGCAGAGGGAGGCCTAGGTCACTAACCAGGACGATTAATCAATTGGGGGGGGGGGCTCAACGATTGCCCCAAAGAGGGAGGCCTAGGCTACCTGATCGTGGCACTATGGTATGTGGGATGATCAATCATGGGGCTCCTAGACTGTGAGAGGGCACAGGCTGGGCTGAGGGGACCCCCCCCCCCCCCCCCCAGTTCACAAATTTTGTGCACAGGGCCTCTAGTATATTTATAATGCATTTAATATGTGCTATGGAAAATCTAAACAATGATGCAAAAGAAAAAGAAATAAATACAAGAGTAAAATTGTTAAGTACTAAGTGAATTTTTAAAAATTTGAATGTAGGCAGAAAGAACTGTTCCGACTTTGCAAAAGGACGAAAGGCCAAATATATAGCAATAAAGTGTATCAAAATGAAAATGTTTTTATGAATAATTAGGTTGATTTTACTTTCTTGGAGAAGTAAGAAGGGAAGTCATTGACTAAGCATTAGATGTTGAGATGTTAAAGTAAGGATCCTTTACCAGAATGAAGGAGAAAATTATTAGGGCAGAATTATCACCTCTGAGAAGTCACTTGGAATCCATGTCTTTGAACATGAAGTGAGAGTGTTCTGCATAGCTGCATAGTTGTGTGTTCCAGTAAATAAATTTAAGAGAGTTGGTGCGGCCTGATTGATGTATTGTTTAATTTAGAATAAAGATTTTAGTTTAACTAGAGTTATTGGCATGAAGAAGAGACAGAGGCCAATGAAAAGAGACTGTAATGAAATGGCTACAGTAATAGATTATGAAAAATCAAATGTTTAAGGAATGAAGAAAGCCCATGAGGTGAATGTCAACTAAAATTCACCAAGAATATGAAGAAATTTAGACATTCTAGAAGTAATAAACAATAGTTGAAAATTTAGGAGAAAATGAGATGCTTGAAATGATATTTTTCTGAGACGGTATACTTATATTTGGTTATGAGTATCCAGGAGAAAAATGAAGTAAATGTGAAGAAAAAGATGTTTAGAAGTGATCAGTTAAAAAGAGCAGAGGCACCAGGGTATTGGCTGTATCTTCTTCATAGATGTTGAATGATTTCAAACCATGTGTGTATTTTGAGGTTAGAGAAGTAAAATTATGGTACTGGTGGTGGGGCAAGGGCACAGAGAAAAATCAGCACATCTTCAGGCCATGTTGTAGGAGGAGGGGAAATGTGGAGGGGAAATGTGAGGGGGAAAACTGATGGAGGTATCACCTTGCAAAGGCTGGACCTAGTTTCGTTAGTGGGCAGCTTGGGTTTAGAAATAGCAAGAAAAACATAGGAAACTGGAGAATTAATACAGGAGATTTTATAAATAATATTCTGAGTTCCTGGGGACATAGTATGATTTGTAGGGAGATAAAATTAGTGTAGAAGGTAATGTCTGCTAGAAGGATAATTTAAGACTATGCTGACATGAGATAAGATAATGATGGCTGACCTGGAAGATTTATTATTTTGATGGTTACTGATATTAAAAGATACATAAAACATGATGAGATTAATTGAGATAATTCTTAGAAGAAATAGAAAACTGGTTTTAGTTTTAGGTCTTTTAATAGTGTTTTTTAATGAGTCATTAATCCTAAGGGATGGGCAGTGACAGACACTTCAGCAAGAGAGTGGCTGGAGGAAGTCAGGGAGTCAGGTAGGAGAAAAGAACAAGTACTAGTATATATAAAGCAACACTAGAGCTCATGTTATATTCAGAGGAGGATCAAAAGTAGTGTTGGCCTGATGCTCTGTGCCAAGTTAGATGTCTTTGCTAAAGATGACCTCTTAATACGGAATTTATTCCAAACCATGGCTGCTGATGAGCCCATCTGTATACATGGGGCTAAGTGATGTTAACTATATTAAGAAGCAGAAACTGCCAAGACTGGTTTGGCTCAGTGGATAGAGTGTTGGCCTGGGGACTGAGGGGTTCTGGGTTCGATTCCGGTCAAGGGCATCTACATTGGTTGTGGGCACATCCCTGGTGGAGGGCATGCAGGAGGCAGCTGATCAATGTCTCTGTCTCATCGATGTTTCTGTTTTTTGTCCCTTTCCCTTCTTCTCTGTGAAAAATCAATAAAATATATTTTTAAAAAAAGGAGCAGAAACTCAGATAACTTATTTTTTTTCCTTTTCCTTTGCCCCTTTTCTAGAATATCAGTAAATTTATGCTCTAGTTAACCCACATCACATTTCTTTACTTCATGATATTTTGTCCAATGGCAACAATGTTTTGAAAGATAGATGAGTTATTAAAAAGTAAAGATAAATGAGTTACTGCAATATGTAGTGTTAATAGTAATGCTATAATATATGTAATAAGAATTATGCAAATAGAATTTCTCACTAATTAGATGTTTACTTTTACAATTATTTCCTATTTATTTTAACTGTTTTTAAAAGGAAGTGATAATAAAAAGCTTATTCCAGTAACAACATTTTAGAAAAGAGAAAATGTTTATTATGGTAAATATAATCATCTTCAAAGTGTATAGTTTATACTAGAGACCCAGTGCATAAATTCCAGCATGAGTGGGGTCTGGCCAGGCAGCCAAGGGGAAGGGACACTAGAGGTTGGACATCCAATTGGGGAGGTGGGTGACTGGGAGTAGGGCTGGCTGGAGGAGGGGCCATGGGTGGATGACTGTCTGCACTTGTCCCCAATAAAGATGGGTACAAGGGGGGCCGGCACCGTCAGCATGTGGGAGCAGTGGTGGGAAAGTGGGGCTGTCGGCAGACAGGAGATCTAGGGACATAGTGGGAGGGGCTGGGCAGGGGTGCGGAGGATAGCCTGAGACCTAGCCCTGTGCCCACCATAGCCTCGTGGCCCACAGATTCTTACAAGGTGCATGAATTTATGCACTGAGGCCCTAGTATATTTATAAAGACCTATACATTTGTATGAAACAATATTGATAATCACTTAGTAAAGGCTTAATACATTGGTGTTTGCTAGAAAGTAATAACACTATTATTTTGGAAGATATATTTTATCAGGAGAATCCAAGATGGCGGCATACATAAATACCTACATTGCTGCCTCACATAACAATTTCAAAACTACAACTAAAAGACAGAAGGGACCATCATCCAGAACCACAGGAAAGCCGGCGAGTAGAAATTCTACAACTAGAAGGAAAGAGAGGGGCTCACAGAGACCCAGAGGAGCTGCAAAAAGCTAAGGTACGGAGAAGCGCATGGAGAGAGTGGGTGACAGCGAACTTGGCTGCCTTTCTCTGGCGGGAGGGAGATGGAGACTCTCAAAGGCATTGAACTCCTTTCCCTACGACATTGAACCCCAGATGCAGCTGAAACTCATTTTGGGGAAGTTTGGACTATGAAGGGGGAGAGGTGCACAGAGGTTTAGGGGAGTTGCAAAAGATCAGAAGTCTGGTGGCACGCAAGGCATTTTTCGTGGAGGACCGATTGCTAATTGTGCCACTGGCTTTCGGGAGTGGGTGGGAGAAAGACCCACCTAGCTGTTCCACTTATGACTCCACTGGGCCCCAGTTTCGAGCAAAACCCTGGGGATCCAGACTCGTGTGGTCCCAGAGCACAGGGGAGCAGGGAAGGCAGCAGTCTAGAGGCACTGTGAGAGAGCATGTGTGCACAGGGACCGCTCTAGCCATTACCTAGTCACATGAGACTCAGGGGCCATGGGACTGAAAAGCAAGGCGGTCCCTTAAGCCCTGAGACTCCACCCATCCCAAGCTCAACAGAGAGGCTTCTGCAGTTTTTCAAGTCTGGTATCATAAGGCTGAATACAACACAGAAGTTCTCCCAGCATAGTGAAAATGCCGAGACAGTGAAAGGATCACAAACAAAAGAAATGGAGGAAAACAAATGACTGGATACAGCGTTCAAAACCACTCTTATAAGGTTTTTCAAGAATATGCTAGAAAGGATGGATAAAGTTAGCGAGAGCCAAGAGGAGACAAAAAAGGACCAACTAGAGATGCAAAAGATCCAACTAGAGATGGAAAAGGACCAAATAGAAATTAAACAAACACTGACTGAAATAAAAAATATTATACAGAGACCTAACAGCAGACTAGAGGAAGGCAAGTATCAAGTCAAAAATTTGAGATATAAAGAAGCAGAAAACACTTAACTGGAAAAGAAAGAAAATAATCCAAAAATGTGAAGATAATGTAAGGAGCCTCTGGGGCAGCTTCAAGCATACCAACATCAGAATTGTGGGGGTGCCAGAAGAAGAGAAAGAGCAAGATACTGAAAACCTACTTAAAGAAATAATAACTGAAAACTTCCCACATCTGGTAAAAGAAATAGACTTCCAAGTCCAGGAAGCACACAGAACCCCACATAAAAGGAATCCAAAGAGGACTACACCAAGACACATCATCATTAAAATACCAAGAGCAAAAGACAAAGAGAGAATATTAAAAGCAGCAAGAGAAAAACAGTTCATTACCTACAAGGGAGCACCCATACGACTCTCAGCTGACTTCTTAACAGAAACGATGCTGGCCAGACTGGAGTGGCAAGAAATATTCAAAGTGATGAATAGCAAGAACCTACAACCAAGAATACTCTATCCAGCAAAGCTATCATTCAGAGTTGAAGTGTAGATAAAGAGCTTCACAGATAAGAAAAAGCTAAAGGAGTTCATCAACTCCAAACCAGTATTATATGAAATGCTGAAAGGTACTCTTTTAGAAGAGGAAGAAGAAAAAGTTAAAGATAAAAAATTATGAACAACAAATACATATCTATCAACAAGTGAATCTAAAAATTAAGTGAATTAAAATTTTGATCAACAGAATAAACTGGTAAATGTAATAGAATCAGGAGCACAGAAAGGGAGTGGACTGATAATTCTCAGGGAGAAAGAGAGGAGGGGTGTACAGGAGTGACTGGATAAAAATGATACACCTATGGACTCATCAATGGGGGGGAGGTAAAGGTAGAGGGAGAGGTGGGAGCTGGGTGGAGGGGAACTATGAAGGGGAAAAAAGAGAGACAAATGTAATAATCTGAATAATAAAGATTTAATTAAAATATATATATATTTTATCTTTATAATGGCTTTTACATAGTTTCTATTATTTTTCTAATTTTCTAATGAAAAATTAACCTTAAATGAATTTGTTTTTGACAGAGCAAGATCAATGTACTAGTCCTGTTCAAACCAGAATGTAGGTGTTTGAATCAGATATCATTGGTTCATGAAATTGAAGACAAAAAAAAAAAATGGTTAATGGAGGCAAAGTTTATTGAGAGGAGTCAGTCCTGGAAAAGGTGCAGCAAGGGTTCCAAGAGCAACCAGTTTCCAAAGCTTCTTCTCCATGTTACAGTTGGGAGTAGTTCAATCTCCAAGCTAATTAAAGTCTAATGGTCCTTGTGTGGAGGCCCACATGGCCATAAGCCACGTGAGCACATTGATGTGCTCCCTTCCCCCAACAGAAATGCCAGGTATCAATTGTGCTCTGTGATGGGGCAGAGGGAGAAAGAGAGAGGGAAGAAGAAGTGCATGCATTTTTTTTGTATATATGCTGGTTAGTTTGTGATTGGTCCTTTTAAAGAATTTTGCCTCAGTTGTATTCTTAGGACTGGTTTCTATGACTTATTGTCTTGTGATTGGTTATCTGCACCCTGACTGTCTTAGTAACACTCACACATTTTAAAGCTCATGCCTCTTTTTTAAAAAAAATATATTTTATTGATTTTTTACAGAGAGGAAGAGAGAGAGATAGAAAGTCAGAAACATTGATGAGAGAGAGACATTGATCAGCTGCCTCCTGCACTCCCCATAGTGGAGATGTGCCCGCAAGCAAGGTACATGCCCCCGACCGAAATCGAACCTGGGATCTTTCAGTCTGCAAGCCTACGCTCTATCCCCTGAGCCAAACTGGTCTGGGCAAACTCATGCCTCTTGTGTGCACCTTTCCTTCCCCACCCAAATGAGGTGTCTTAAGAAACTCCATCTTGTTGGATACCTTTTTCTATTTCCCTGCCCCCCTTCGTTCAATTCTTGATTTGCCTAACTTTAAAGATAAATTTTTATTTGTTATAAACTATTTTTAAATGTGAAACTGACCTGCTTTTGGTGTAGTAATTAACCTCCCTCACAATTTTATGCTTAAACTGAAACATAATCAGTGTATCTGTATTATTATCACTTATTTATTTATAGTTTCACACTGAAAAAAACTAAAGGAGAATGTATTTTAATTAGCTTAGCATGTGGGTTTGTTTTGTCAATTATTTTTGAATATTGTGGGTGGACGATAATAACTTTAAACTGCACCTATGAATAAAGGTGCTGAATAAGAGAAAAAATTGAATCCCAATTCTTACATAAAAGGATAATCCACATATCTTCAGAATGTTGTTTATCTCAAACATCTGGAGCTACTTAGCTTGAGAAATGAAACACTGCAGAAAGATTTTTAATTTTTATAATTAAGAATACAAAGCGACAGGTATATAAAGTAATCAAGAGGTCAATAAAATGTTAACATTTTAATATAAGTCTCAGAAGCCCACACCATAATTGCATGTTTGTAAAAATTCAGGATATATTACAATCTGGACTACAGTGGACCAATTAACTAACTTTTAAAAGAAAAAGCAATATTTGAGAGAGCTGAATACAGAATTGTGTGAAAACCAGTTAAAAACACATTAAAAGTTCTTGCCTGGGAAGTATTAACCCACCCGCCATATTCACCAGACCTTGCGCTTTCAGATTATCACTTGTTTCAATCGATGGAACACACACTTTCTGAGCAGCACTTCAAAACATACGAAGAAGTGGAAAATTGGGTCTCTGAATGGTTTGCCTCAAAATAAGAAAAGTTTTATTGGGACAGTATCCACAAATTACCTGAAAGATGGGGGGAATGTGTAGCTGGTGCTTTGAGTAAAGCACTTTTGATGTTTCTCTTGAAATTATTGTGTTTTCTTTGATTACAAAATCTGCATTATTAACCAGTACACCTAGTATGGTGACAAAAGAAGATTTGACTTTGGGCAGTCAACATTCAATGCAATATACAGAAAATGTGTTATAGAATTGTATATTGGAACCTATATAATTTTATGACCCTACTACAGGCTCTTTGAAATAAGATTTCTGCAAGAATAGGGCTTCCTCAGGCCTATTCCTGAAAGAATAGGGCCCCTGTGAGGCAGGCTTGACTCCCTTCTCCGCTGCCTCATTCCCTTCCTTCTCTGCTGCTTGGGCTCCCTCCTGTCTCCGCTGTTTCAGCTCCGCTGCCTCGGCTCTCACGCTTCTCCACTGCTTCGCTCCCTTCTGCAGCACTTGGCTTCCTTCTACACTATCTTCAGTCTTCGCTCTGTGCCTGTGTATGCAAATTAACCACCATCTCTGTTGGGTTAATTTGAATACTCGCTCTGATTGGTTGGTAGGTGTAGCAGAGGGATAGTCAATTTGCATATATCTCTTTTATTAGTGTAGATGTTACACTAATCCTATCTAATAAAAGAGTAATATGCAAATTGACTGTATCTCCACTACAGCCATATGCCATGCCCACAAGCCACGCCCAATCAGGAGGAGTGTGCAAATTAACCCCCACCAAGATGGCTGCAGCCACAGAAAGAGCAGGATGAAGGCTTGGGTTGCCCTGGCGATGGAGGAAGCCAAGCTTTCCACACACTCTGACCAGCCAAGGCCTCTGCTTAAGGCTAAAAGATTTCAATTATAGAAGATAAATAAATTCCAACAAAAATGGCTGCCTCCACAGAGTGAGCAGAAGGCTTACAAAGTTTCAATTGTAGAGGATAAATAAATCCCAGATACCAGTGCCTCCACTTGGGTCACTGGGGGGTGTGGCCACCCTGCAAACCACCACAGGTTCCTCACCTTGGCCACCCATACCCCAAGAGAACGCCCATCTTCATCTGGATAACCTTCAGGGCAAACCAGATGGGCCTCTCCCATGCACCAGGCCTCTATCCTATCTAAAAAAAGAGTAATATCCAGATTGATCATCATTCCAGCACACAAGATGACTGCCCCCATGTGGACATAAGATGGCCACCACAAGATGGCCAGCAGGGGCGGGCACTTGAGAGGGTCCAGCCTGCAAGGGAGGGCAGTTCGGGGTGATCAAGCCTGCAGGAAAGGGAAATTGGGGGTGAACAGGCCTGCAGGGGAAGGTAGTTGGGGGTGAACAGACCTGTAGGGATGGGCAGTTAGGGATGACCAGGCCTGAAGGGGAGGGCAGTTAGGCATCAATCAGCCTGGCAGGAGAGTGGTTACTGGGTGATCAGGCTGGCAGATAGAATCAGTTAGGGACAATCAGGAAGGCTGGCAGGTGAGCAGTTGGGAGCCAGCAGTCCTGGATTGTGATCCTTCAAGGAGTCCAAGATTGGAGAGGGTGCAGGCTGGGCTGAAGGACACCCTCCCCATGCATGAATTTCATGCACTGGGCCTCTAATCTATATAATAAAAGCCTAAGCAATCATATGGTGACCAACCAGAATGACTGATCACTATGATGCAACCGACCATCATGGGGTAGTAGACATGCAACACAGGAGCTGCTCCCTAGTGGTCATTGTGCTCCCACAGGGGAAGTGCTGCTCAGCTAGAAGCCAGGCTCAAGGCTGGTGAGCCCAGTGGTGGGAGCCTCTCCCACTTCCACAGCAATGCTAAGGAGCAGCAAGCCCAAGTGGTAAGGAACAGAGAGCAGGTGGGCTGTAAAGAGCAAGGGGTCCCAGAGTGTGAGAAGAACATGTGACTGATGGCTTAGCCCAATCACTGTGGGGAATGGGCCTAAGCTGGCAGGCAGACATCCCTGGAGGTGTCCCAAACTGCAAGAGGGTACAGGCCATGCTGAGGGACACCCACCCACCCTTGAATTTCATGCACCGGGCCTCTAGAATATTTAATCATAAAAAATAGTAGGGGAAGGTGGCTGGGAAGAGATTAACCAAAGAGCTTGTATGCATATATACATAACCCATGGACACAGAAAATAGGATGGTGACGGTCTGGGGCAGGAGTCAGTGTGGGCTGGAAGAGATAAATGTGGGGTGTGGGAGGCAGAAAGTGCACATATGTAATACTTTCAACAATAAAGACTTCTTTTTAAAGGCATTAAGCTTTAAAAGTAAACTGCTTGTCACATGCCAACACAAAGAGATCATCTACTTTGCTTAAAACTAATGAAATGAAAGGGATAAGAATATTTTTCAAATGCTGAGCAGAAAAAAATTACATTCTTTATAATTATTAACATAATTTTTAAGTATAACTTATTAATAACAAATAAGGTCAGAAGATAATTGGACAAAGATTTTTGACAAAGTTTTCCTCTTGAATCTCCCTTTTTCAATAACAGTGTCAATAAATAATCTGTTTTTCACAGGGTTATTTACTGTGTTTTCTGCCTTCTTCTATATGGGCATTGCAGTGTCAATAGTCAAGTCATGTGGAAGTAATACTCCTCCCAACACTATAATTGCTGAAATCCTTAGTGCATGCAAAGCCACCCAGAGCCACACAACTGAGTTAATATCTGACTTTTCTACCTTTTAACTAAGTACTTAAACAATACCTCAGCCATCAGTTCAAGATACTATCATAGGAACTGAAGGTAAAAAATAATTTTCAAGTTCTGTCCTCAAAAATTTTGAACAAGGGAAAACAATCGCGACAACTAAAAATGAATCCTGGTTATAATGTAATATGGTTAGTACTGCAGTAGTACTATAATAAACATGTTTTTAGTTACCAAAGAAGGGAGTAGTTAATTCTGCTTGAGGTGAAATCCTAATAAGGAAATGTTTTGCTGTGGTGTAGACTTTTGAGCTAAGCCTTAAAAATTCAGTAATTTTTGTTTGCATTTGTTTTAATTGTATGGAGATGAAGAGAAAGGGCTTTAAGAAAGGGTTCAGTGCCTTGAGCTATAAAAGTTCATGGTAATATTCCACCATATATAAAGAGGAGGATTCAGAAGGTGATGAAGTTGAATCCTTAAGTGAAAGCTGAGGGTCGCACAGGGAGTTTTTGTTGGTGAGTTGAGAGACAGTTATATTCCAGGAGACAGTGAGGACTGCAGGATGGGGGTCCCCTGACCAAGCAGCCCCCACTACTGCTGGGTTACAACCTGGAGCAAATAGCTCAGATGCAGAGACTGTGCCATCTTAAAGGGGAAAGTGGATGTTATCTGAAGCCTAAAAATCTATAACTATGGCATCCAATGAACAGTTGTGAATCCATAATGCTGGTCCCCAATTGGCACACAAACATGGATTCAGAGGAGTTCTATACTCCACCACAGAAAGGAGAGAGAGAAAACTACCTAACCAGACACCTGGAAAAGAGACAATCGGGAATCAAAGAAACAGCCTGCTTATCAAAGAAAAGCAGGCATCACCAGAAAAGGAAGTAAACGAAATGGAGGCAAGCATTCTGTTAGAGAAAGAATTCAGAGAAATGGTTATAAAGTGGCTGAAAGATAAGGAAGGCCATTTCATAATACTAAAGGAAGCAATTAAACAAGAAGATAAATTTGACAATATGTGTAAGAACCAAGAGGAAATGAAGAACTGAGAAGAAATGAGAAATGACACCGCTGCTGTAAAGAACAGAATAGAAAGCAACAAGAGTAGATTAGAAGCAGAGGACCACATTAGTGAGCTAGAAGACAAGGTAAGAAAAAATACCTAAGTAGAACAGCTTCTGGGAAAAAATAAATAAAAGCAGGAGGAGAGCCTAAGGGAACTTTGGGACAATATAAAACAAAACAATATCTGCAAAACAGAAGTTTCAGAAGGAGAGAAAACTGAGCAAGGAATAGAAAACCTGTTTGAAGAAATAATGACAGAAAACTTCCCTGATATAGGGAAGAAAAACCCACACAAATCGAAGAAGCTCACAGAGTCCTAAGCAAAATGAACCCCAAAAGACCAAACCACATTATAATTAAATTAGCAAACACCAATGACAAAGTAAAAATCTTAAAACTAGCCAGAGAGAGACAGAAAGTTACCTATAAAGGAACAGCCATCAGACTAGCAACTGATTTCTCAACAGAAACTCATCAGGCCAGAAGGGAATGGAATGAAATACAAAGTCATGCAAAGGAAGGGTCTGAATCCAAAAATACTGTACCATCAAGGCTATCAATCAAAATTGAAGGTGAAATCAGGAGCTTCACAGACAAAAAAGAACTAAGGAAGTTTATTACCACCAAATCAGGAATGCAAGAACTACTAAAGGGCCTGCTCTAAACAAAAGAAATAGGAAGTAAAGAAGGAATACAGGGGTAAAGAATAAAAATGGTGACAAATAAGTACTTATCAATAATAACTTTAAATGTAAATGGATTAAATGCCCCAATAAAAAGATATAGAGTAATAGATTGGATAAAAAACATGACCCATATGGCTACTGTCTACAAGAAACCCACCTCAGAAAAAAAGACACACATAGACTGAGATTGAAGGGATGGAAAAAGGTTTTTCAGGCAAATGGAAATGAAAAAAAAAAAAAAAGCTAGGGTAGCAATACTTATATCTGACAAATTAGATCTCAAAGTGAAGGACATAACAAGAGATAAGGCCATTTTATAATACTAAAGGAAGCTATTCAACAAGAAGATATAACTCTGGTAAACATATACACACCCATTACAGAGGCACCCAAATACATAATAAAATTCCTGGAGAATATTAAGGAAGAGATAGACAGCAATACAATCATAGTAGAAAATTTCAATACCCTATCATCACCATTGGACAAATCCTCTAAAAAAAAATCAGCAAAGAAACATCAAGTCTAAATGACTCACTAGACCAGATGGAATTAATTGACATCTTCAGAACATTTCACCCCAAAGCCACAGAACATACATTATTCTCAAGGACACATGGGTCATTTTCAAAGATAGACCGTGTGTTGAATCATAGGCAAAGTCTCTTCAAATTCAAGAAGATAGAAATCGTATCAAGATTCTTTTCAGATCACAGTGGTATAAAACTAGAAATCAGCTACAATTAAAACAACCCAAAAAAATCAAACACATGGAGACTAATCAGCATCTCTTAAACAATGACTGGGTTACCAGAGAGATCAAAGAAGAAATAAAAAACATTATGCCAAGAAATGACAATGAAAACTCAACAATCCAAAATGTATGGGACACAGGGGAAGCAGTCTTGATAGGGAAGTTTATAGCTCTACAAGCCTATAAAAATAAGAAACAAGAAACAATGGTAATACATTACCTAACCCTACAACCTAAGAGTTATAAAGACAGCAAAAAGAAAAGCCTAGTGTAAGCAGAAGAAAGGAAATAATAAAGACTAGAGTGGAGATAAACAATATAGAGACCAAAAAATAAAAATAAAAAATACAAAAGATCAACAAAATCAAGAGCTGGTTCTTTGAAAGGATAAACAAGATTGATGAAACTCCAGCCAGGCTCACCAAGAAGCAAGGAGAGAGGACACAAATAAACAAAATCAGAAATCAAAGAGGAGAAATAACAACAGACTCCCTTGTTTCTTATTGTTAAATACTATGAACAACTCTATTCCAACAAACTGGACAACCTGGAGAAAATAGACATAATCCTAGAAAAATACAACCTTCCAAAATTCAATCAGGAAGAATCTGAACATCTCAACAGGCCAATAACTATGGAAGAAATTGAAGCAGTCATTAAAAAGCTTCCAGCAAACAAAAGCCTGGGGCCAGATGGCTTCAATAGTAAATTTTACCAAACTTTCATGAAGAACTAAAACCTATCTTCCTCAGACTATTCCAAAAATTTCAAGAGGAAGGTACCTTCCAAGTCATTCTATGAAGCCAGAATCACCCTAATACCAAAAGCAGATGAAGACAAAACAATGAGAGAGAATTATAGGCCAATATCCCTCATGAACATAGATGCCAAAATCCTAAACAAATTTCTAGCAAATCAGATCCAGAAGTACATCAGGAAGATCATATACCATGACCAAGTATGATTTATCCCAGGAATCTAAGAATGGTACAATATCTACAAATCAATAAATGTGATACATCACATAAAAAATTGAGAGATAAAAATCACATAGTCATATCCATTGATGCAGAAAAAGCATTTGACAAAATCCAAAACTCTTTCTTTATAAATACTCTCAGGAAGATGGGAATAGAAGGATCATATCTCAATATAATAAAAGCCATATATGATAAACTCACAGCTAACATCATATTCAATGAACAAAAACTAAAACCATTTCCCCTAAGAACAGGAAAAAGACTGGGAATCCCACTGTCACCACTCCTGTTCAACATAGTACTGGAAGTATTAGCCATTGCAATTAGACATGAAGAAGAAATAAAAGGCATCCAAATTGGAAAAAAAGTAAAGCTGTCCTTATTTGCAGCTGACATGATATTGTACATTAAAATCCCAAAAGAATCCATCAAAAAACTAATAGACTTGATAAATGAATTTGGCAATGTAGCAGGATACAAAATTAATGCCAAGAAATCTATGGCATTTCTATACACCAATAGTGAACTTACAGAAAGAGAGACTAAAAGAGCAATCCCATGTACTATCATACAAAAAGTTAAGATACCTAGGAATAAACTTAACTAATGAGGTAAAAGACCTATACACAGAAAACTACAGGACACTCTAAAAAGAGATAGAGGAAGACGTAAACAGATGGAAGAATGTACCCTGTTCATGTATTGGTAGAATCAACATCATTAAAATATCCATATTACCCAAAGCAATCTATATGTGCAATGCACTTCTCACTAAAATACCAACAACATATTTCACAGACCTAGAAAGAACTCTGCAAAGATTAATCTGGAATAAAAAAAAGACCTCGAATAGCCACAGAAATCCTGAGAAAGAAAAATGAAGTAGGTGGGATCTCAATACCAAATTTCAAACTGTATTAGAAAGCCACTGTTCTCAAAACAGCCTAGCACTGTCACAGAACAGGCATATAGACCAATGGCATAGAATGGAGAATACAGATGTCGACCCAATCCACTATGGTCAATTAATATTTGACAAAGGAGGCATGAACATACAATGGAGTCAAGACAGTCTCTTCAATAAATGGTGTTGGGAAAATTGGACAGATACATACAAAAGAATGAAACTAGACCACCAACTTACACCATAAACAAAAATAAACTCAATATGGATACAGGACTTAAATATACAATGGTAAACTATAAAAATATTAGAGGAATCTACAGGCAAAGAAATCTCAGACAATATGCTGAAGCAATTTCTTTACTGATACCACTCCTAGGGCAATGGAAGCTAAAGAGAAAATGAACAAATGGCACTACATTAAAATAAAAAGCCTTTGTACAGCAAAAGAAACTCATCAACAAAACAATAAGAAAGCCCACTGCATGGGAGAATATATTTGGAAATGTTACCACTGATAAAGGTTTAATCTCCAAAATCTATAGGCAACTTATACAACTTAATAAAAGGAAGATAAACGATCCAATAAAAAAAGGGCAAAAGACCTAAATAGAATCTTTTTGAAAGAAGACAGAAGGAAGGCCAAGAGATACATGAAAACATGCTCAAAGTTACTAATTATTGGAGAGATTCAAATCAAAATGACAATGCAGTACCATCCCAAACCTCTCAGAATGGCAATCATCAACAAATAAACAAAAGACAAGTGCTGGCAAGGATGCAGAGGAAAAGGAACCCTCGTGCATTGCTGGTGGGAATGCAGACTGGTGCAGCCACTGTGGAGAACAATATGAAGTTTCCTCAAAAACTAAAAATGGAACTCCCATTTGACCCAGTAATCCCACTTCTAGCAAATATCCTAAGAAACTAGAAACACCAATCAGAAAGGATATATGCACCCCTATTTTCATAGCAGCACAATTCACCATCGCTAAGATTTGGAAACAGTCCAAATGCCCATCAGCAGATGAGTGGATTAGAAAACTATGGTACATCTTTTCTAAATGAAATACTATGCTGTCATAAAAAAGAAGGAATTCTTACCATTTGCAAAAGCATGGATGGACCTGGAGAGCATTATGTTAAGTGAAATAAGCCAGGCAATGAAATAAAAATACCACATGACCTCATTTATGGAAAATAAAGAACATTATAACCTGATAAATGAAACAATAGATATAGAGGCAGTAAAGCACCAAACAAACTATCAAATTACAGCAGAAAGGCTGGGGAGTGTTGGGGAGGGAGTGAAATAGATCAAGCAAAGATCTTGTATCCATGCCTATAAGCACACCAATGGACACAAGACACTGTGGAGGGGGGCATTAGGGCATGTGTCAAGGGTTAGGTAAGGCTGGGGGAAGGTCAACAGGGAAAATGAGATATACGTACTAATATATGTAATACTTTAAACAATAAAAGATATTTAAAAAAATAGGGGAGCATTCACTAACACTGACCTATCTGATGCCCTGTCATATGCAGCCTCTACAGATCCTCAGTAATTCTCACCTCCTGGTATTTACACATTCAGGCAATACCCTCCCCTGAAAGTAGTATGGAATTGGTGACTTGAAAAAAAAATGAAGGGAATATGATGAAAGTGATGTTATGCCACATCTGAGACTAAGTTACTCAAGATACTGTGACTCCTGTTTTGCTCTGTCAATTTTCACTTGCTCTAAGAGAAGCTAGCTGTCATGTTTCTTTCTTCTTCTTCTTTTTTTTTTGAAATATAACATATAACATTGTATAAGTTTAAGGTATAAAATGTATTGATTTGATACATGTATATATTCCAATATGGTTAACATTATAGACTTGCTAACGCCTCTTTCATGTCACATAATTATCATTTTGTGTTTGGGTTGAGAAACATCAGATATAGCCTCTTAGCAACAACTTTAAAGTTTTTAATACAGTATGGTTGACTATAATCCAGCTGCCACACTTTAAGGAGTCCTATGGAGTCATTCATATGGCAAGGACTAATGTCTCTTGCCAAAACCCAGAGAGGACTAGAGTCCTGCCCAAGCTACCTCACACTTGAATATGGATGCTCCCTCAGTCAAGGTTTGTGATGGCTGCAGCTGTGGGCAAAATCTCAATTGCTGCTTTGGGAAAGGCCTCAAGCTAGATGAGCCTAGCTAAACAGCACCTCAATTCCTGACCTACAGAAACTGTGAAATAATAGACATTTGTTATTTTAAGCCACTGAATTTTATAGCAATATTAGAGTCCTGTTGCACAAAATTTGTACACAGGGCGGGGGTGTCTTCAGCCCAGTCTGCTCCCTATCAAATCTGATATTCCTTGAGGAATGTTCGACTGCTGGTTTGGGCCCAATCCTACCTGGGCAGTCGGACATCCCTCTCACAATCCAGGACTGCTAGATCCCAACTTCTCACCTGTCTGCCTTCCTGATTGCCCCTAACCGCTTCTGCCTGCCAGCCTGATTACCCTCTAACCATTCCCTTGCCAGCCTTATTGATGCCTAACTACTCTCCTGCCAGCCTGTTTGCCTGTAACTGCCCTACCCTGCAGGCTTGATCACCCCCAACTGCACTCTCTTGCAGGTGTGGTCCCTGCCAACTGCCCTCCCCTGCTGGCCATCTTGTGGCAGCCATCTTGTGTCCACATGGGGGCAGGATCTTTGACTACACGGGGGCAGTCATCTTGTGTGTTGGAGTGATGGTCAATCTGCATATTACTCTTTTATTAGATAGTATAGAGGCCTGGTGCATGGGTGGGGGCCAGCTGGTTTGTCCTCAAGGGTGTTCTGGATCAGGGTGGGTGTTCCCTTGAGGTATGGGGTGACCTGGGCAAGGGACCTATTGTGGTTTGCAGGCGAGCCATGTCCCAGAGGCCCTGGTATTTGGGATTTATTTATCTTCTACAATTGAAACTTTGTAGCCTGGAGCAGAGCCAAGCCTTCTGCTTGCACAGCCATTGAAACTTTGTTGCTTTAAGCGGCCAGAGTGTGCTGAAGGCTTGGCTTCCTCCATCACCAGGGGCAACCCAAGCCTCCCGCCTGCACTCTCTGTGGCTGTAACCATCTTGGTTGGGTTAATTTGCATACTTGCTCTGATTAACTAGTAGGTGTGGCTGGTGGGCATGGCTTGTGAGTATAGCGGAGGTATGACCTATTTGCATGTTACTCTTTTATTAAATAGGATCTTAGGTAGCAACAGATTAAAATGCCCCTCTTTTGAGAAGCCAAAATGGCTTTCATTGCTCTATTTCCCCCTCTTAGCCACAATCTTTTGGTTTACCAGTTGCTCCTGGCACAGGACTGAGAATGGTCTACACTAACTAAACCAAGTATAGAATGGTTTGGGAGTTTGAAGAGACCTGGTTTCAATTCCTGGGTTGACTAGTTGTATTGTCTTCAGTAAGCAACTTTACTCCTCTGTATAGCAGTGTCTTCCTCTTTAAAAGAGGTCAGAAAACCATGCCAAACTTGTAGGAGTTGTGTGTGTTTGTGTGTGTGCATGTGGTGGGGTGGTGGTTGTGGTGCTGTGAATATAGGGAAAAACAAATGACTGTAGAAAAATTAAGGTAAAGAGGTGGAAAATTGTTAAAAATAATAAAGAAATGGTTGTTTTTAATAAGGCTGCTTTAAAAATTGTTTTATAAAATAATTTGGTATCTGTAATGGAAACCTACAACAATGTTATATGATAAAATGAGTGAAAGAATAAAAAGCCTATAACCTATTCTTTCCTAATACAATTCCTAAAGCATTTTCTACTCTCCAGAAAACATTGCCTTGATATGCTAAGTAGAGAAGCAATGTATTTAAGCGTCATTAATCTCAATTAGCTTTATTTTTCACCAGAAAGTTGTTCAAATGACCTTACCTATGCAAATTAGGCCTAATTACTCCCAGTAAAGGAACTAAGTTCAATTATCTGATATCTTGGATTTCAGCCAGTGTATTTTGTCCCAAATATTTCAAACCTTCAGGAACTCATTTAACATCTCTTTTAACAAAATGCCCCTTATGGCCTCTAGAATCTATAGGACTGGTGATATAACTTAATTTGCCATTTACTATGTTTTGCCTTTTCAACCTACCTTAATCATGGCTTCACTTTAAGCTAAATTGCCATAATCAGAAGTCCTGCCCAAAGTAGCAGCGCTACTTTACTTTAAAATTAGAAGATGTTAAAATGAAAATCATGAAAGTAAATGCCTCATAAAAGAAAATTATTTAGAATTATTTCTAAAACCAATCATATTTCATCATTCCAACATTTTTTTTTTATCTTTTAACATTGTGCACCATGGTTTGAGCTGGGGACAAACATTAAAATCTTAAAATGTGTGTGGTAGTGTGTACTTTTTTAGATGTTATATAGACACTGCCTGTGTGTGCATAGAAGGTAAAAAATAAAAAAGTCATAGGTGCTAAAACTAGATATTCATTATTTGACACAAGGCTCAGTTAGACACTAGAAGTATGAATTTTAATTTTAGCCTCAGATTTTTTTTCATATTTGAACTTTGGACAATAATGGTGACTAATATTCCATCAGAATTAAGTGTGATTATTCATGAAAGTGTTTCCCACAGTGTATTATAGAGGAAGCATTCAGATAACATAAGCCATTGTTATTGCTGTTTTAGTTGAAATCTTTCTCAGGGTTAGTGAGTGCTTAATTTTGTTCTATGAATCTCACCCTGAATTGGCATACTGTTGCTGCACATACTGTTGCTCACATACTTAAGAGTCCACCAAATACAAATATACAAAATGTATTGACTCTCTGATGCCTTTGAGAACACAAAACCACTGAAAGCAAACAAACACCTCTAAATTTCTTTGCTTTTAGGAAATATGGACTATTCTAGTATAAAAAGATAAAATATTATTTTGCATGAAAAGATTTTGGCCTCCTCAGTTTTTTTCCTCCTATTTCCAATAATTGCTAAAAGATTTCATAGGAGATGCCAAAATGCTTAATAATCAGCTCATATTTCTCTGCCATAAAAATAATGTTGTCACTGAGATTAGTTACAATGAAACAGTATTCTGGAGAAAGTGTATTTTCTTGAATAAAACAGATTACAGCTAAAAGCTCTTAAAAGTTCTTATATATCTGGCATGTAGTTTATGCAGAGCGCTCAGCTAGCAAACTAATAAAACATTCTATTTTATGTTTATAACAAAAGAAATCTCATTATGACTTTAATGCCATTTTCTAGTTTATTGTAATAGACAAAAGATGGCCCCAACAAAGATGCTCATGCCCTCATCCCCACAACTTTTGAGTAGGTATTTTATAGATGTGATTATAGTGATAGACCTTAAAAATAGGGATTTTATCCTGGAAGGACCAATCTAATAACCTGAGCCCTTAAAATCCAAAAGCTTTACTCTGACTCAAAACAGAAGAAGAATGAGGCAGCTGGAGAGCTTAGAGTTGAAGAAGGTAAAGGACTTGATTTACTGTTTCCAGCTTTGAACATGAACCAAGAAAGTGAGTAGCCCTGGAAACTGAGAGTCAGCCTTAGCTTACAGTCAAGAAATGAAAAACAGTCTTACAATCATAAGGAACTGAATTAGGCCAACAACCGGAATGAGTTCAGAAAGGGTTTCATCCTTGGAGCCTCCCAAATGAGCACAGTCCTGTTGATACCTTGATTTCCACCTTGAAAAACTTGGACAGAGAACCAGCTGAGCTAAGTTACGCCTGGAGTTCTGAGCTACATACTGTGAGATGATAGGTGAACTTGGTTTTTAAACTGCTGAATTTGTGGTAATCTGGGAGAGTAATATAAAAATTAATACATCTATTAATTTGATATTTTTCATTTCTGAATCCATGATATTGATATTTGTAAATCCAGTTAGATTTTGGTAGGAGAATAGAGACTTCCATTTCCACTTTAAAGCTATTCTCATTTGTTTTCTGAAATTCTTGCTTAAATTTGTTTTTAATTTTTCAAAGTATGCCATACATTGCTGCTACTCATTTTTAATGTTGGATACAAATTACCTCTTTTAAGAAGTAAAATGCATCAAAACCATGAGGTAAATCTTTATGGGAATGCATTTGCTTTTCAGAAGCACTCAATTCAAATACATGAGCAACTGTGACCACTAAACTCTATGGTGGTTTCTGGCAATCCCAACCTCCTGGTATTCATATCCTTGTATGGTTCTCTTTCTTTAACTGAAGCTTGGATTTATTGATGATGAATAAGATATAGTAAAGGTGATGGATATATGCAATTATATTATATAGGTTGTAATATCTATCTTGCTAGATGAAACTCTCTCCCTTGCTGGTTTTGAGCAAACAGACACAAGAGTTAAAAATTTAGGGCAGTTCAGCCAAGACCTCGCAAAATGCTTAATTCTGCTAATAGCCATATGGTCTCAGAAGCAGGTCAAACCTCAGCTGAAACCATAGTGACAGCTAATATGTATGTAGATCATCTATAATGACAAAAGCATACTATGCTAATTAGACCTGACATCCTTCCAGACTTCCTTCTGGATGACTTTTTGGATGAAGCTGGGGCTGGGAGGGAAGCCTGGGTCCTGGGTACTTGTTGGTGGCCAGAGGAAAGCCCAAGTCCCAGGTGCCTGCCAACAGCCAGAGGGAAGCCTGGGTCCCAGGTGCTAGAGAGAAGCTGATGCCAGCAGCAGAGGGAAGGAAGGCCTACTCTTGCACAAATTTTGTGCATGAGACCTCTAATAGTTTAATAAAACTTAAGCAAAGAACATAGCTAATCTGTGCTCAAAAATCTGACCCAAAGAAATCATGAGATGATAAATGTGTTGTTTTAAGCTGTTCAGGTTTTTGGTAATCTTACACAGTGATAGATAAGAGTAATGTTAAATGATGCCTGTTGCTACTACTCAAAAGATACCACAAGGTGAGGACCACCAGTAAAGGTGCCTTTTAGGCAAGTAAGTGCTTCCCTCATGAATTTTCAAAAGAACCAGAAGTGTTTATTAGTTTCCCCAAATCTACTTGTATGTGGTGTATTTTTATATTCATAGAAGTTGGTATGAATATTCCTTTTAATCAGTGTAGAGTTGTTTAAATATGTTTAAATTCCAGAAAGTTTTAAGGAAATCTGGGATATTTAGTGCATTGGACTTGAGGTTTGACAAGGCAGATGGAAGTTAGATTGCTAGATATTAAAGAGAGCAGAAAGAACAAAGGAGTAGGGCCAAAGACTGGACAAAGAAAAAAGAAAAACCCAGGGTCAAGGAGTGGAGGAACTTTGGGAAAGAAAATATACATAATGATAGATTTTAAGTGAAATCATATGCACTTTTTCTGACCCTCCCCCCAAAAAATAAACTTCAGTGATACTTTAAAAATGATGATATGCTGGGTGTGATTTGAAATTATTTTGCAAGTCAAGTTATCAAAAATATTGATGCTATATCAAGGGTGTCTTGGGACTTATATACAATCAACAAAAGAGTCAATGTTTTTATTAATATGATTATTAATAACTAATGACATTTAAATGGAGGCATTCTAGTAGAGTATAATCATATTTAGAGTAAGACTAGCTTTTGAGAGCTGCCTCTGTCATATAATAGGCTTTGGTCAAATTACACACTATCTATGAGCCTTAGTTTAACAAATGTATAAAAGCATGGATATTAGGTTTAATTTATTAGATTACTATAAAGAAGATATAAAATAATAGTAAAAGAAGTAGGTAAAAACAATATAATATTAGAATTAGTGTAATTAATTGAAATGTATCCCAATCCTTACGATCATTATCAACGAAAGTGACTTTATTTTATTTTTCAAATATGTATTTATTTCAGAGAGAGGAAGGTAGAGTGAGAGAAGGACAGAATCATCAATGATGAGAGAATCATTAATTGGCTGCTTCCTGCACACCCCATAATGGGAATGGAGCCTGCAACCCAGACAAGTGCCCTAACTAGGAATCAAACTGTGACCACCTGGTTCATGGGTTGATGCTCAGCCACTGAACCACACCAGCGAAGCAAAGTGGTTTTATGTTGAAGTAAAACCTTAAAACTATTTCATCTGCAGTATTGTCAATAGACATGATAAAAAAATAATCATTAAATTGAGGAAATATTGATCATTTAATATTAAAGTTGTAAACTAAACTTGCAAAATTTTGAAAAAATAGCACATCATTTGCCATCATATATTTTGAAATAAAAAATACTTAAACACTGTAAAATTAGGTAGGAAATGGGTTTAAAGGGTGTAGAGAAATATAGTCAATAATATTTTAATAAGTTTGGTGAGAGATAATTACAAGATTTAGTATGACAATTACATTGTAAGGTATACAAATGTCAAATCTTTATATGGTATACCTGAAACTAATATAATATCATATACCAACTATACCTAAACTAAAAAACTAAAATATTTTAAAAAGTTAAAGTTACAAATAAACAAAGGAGTGGGAAAGGAATTTTAGACATTCTTAAAACTTTAGAATGAAAATTTTATTTTGTATGTAAGAACAGCTTATCACTTGGGAAAAAAATAAAACAAGCTGGAAAACATTCCCATTCTTTGCTACCCTGTGAATGGGATTTAGTATGCTTCTGTTCTATACAGTTTTAAATGGAACTTTTGCTATGATAAAAGTATTTCATACATTGATTATGGTGGTGCTTACTACACACTGTGTACATTCATGAAAATTCATCAAATTGTATTCATAAACTTGGTACATTTTATTGTATGTGAACTGTACTTGACTGTAGCTGATTTGGGAAATGAAAGTGAAAGTCTTCTCGGCATTTCCCTTAGAAAAAGAAACACAAAGTTCATTCACTATATCTATTTTGGGTTGATAATTACTTTTCCTATTTAGTCCCAATTCCATCTGTATATGTTAATCAAAACTAATGTTATTTAAATAGAATAGTGAAGTGTAAAGGAGAAAAAAAAGTGGTTAATATCATAATGAAGAAGAATATGCATGTACCATGTTTATATTTCCTTGTCATATTAATTATTCCATGTGTTCTTTGCCCTTAGCCAACACCTAAATTGGCAAGGAATATTTACCTGGTAGGTTGAATTAAAACTTCATAGTAAAAGAATCTGAATCTTAGTGGTCCTGCATGTATTGGAAAGCTATGATATTCCTTTAGTTTACCTTTGAATAGAGAAGCATTAAGAAGAGCCTCAGAGAATTCCTTGGGTTTCAGATATACCTCTTCATAACATTTTGAAGTAATTGTCTTCTGGTTTCAATAGATGTAATTCTTGGTTTACTTCTATTAAATTTTTCTTTTCCTTAACATATTGAATACAAAAAACTGCATATACATATATAATGTATACAATTTGGTAAGTATGAACAGATGTATATACCTGTGAAACCATCACCATGAAATAATAGATATAACATGACTTCCAAATGTTTCCTGTGTCCCTTTGTGGATTTTGCTTTAGTAAGAACACTTCACATGAGAACTGTCCTTCTAATTAATTTTTAAGAGCAGTACCGTTGACTATTGGCACTTGCTGTACAACAGTTTTCTAGAACCAATTCATCCTGAGTAACTACAATTTTATACAAGTTCAACAACCCCTCATTTCCCCATCTCCTGGCCTCATTTTTCTTTTCTACTGCTAATTAACTATTTTTCCTGCTTTTTCATATATTATATCTCATTGCATGTAATACATTGTGGATGCTCCATTGTTCAAAGCTTTATTTGTGTTACATTAAAAAGTGTTGAGTTTGTTTTGATGGGCAGTTTATTTATAAGTGGTTCATCTTTTTAAAAAAAAAACATATTTTATTGTTTTGGTTTTTTTTTTTTTTTGTTGTTGTTGTTGTTTTACAGAAAGGAAGGGGAGAGGGATAGAGAGTTAGAAACATCCATCAGCTGCCTCCTGCACACTGCCTACTGGGGATGTGCTGTTAACCAAGGTACATGCCTTTGACCTCATACCTGGGACCCTTGAGTCCACAGGCCGACACTCTATCCATTGAGCCAAACTGGTTAGGGCAGATGGTTCATCTTGATACTGTTGTGGCTTGGCTTCCACATTTGTTAGAGCAGGCTGAGAGAGCCCTGCCTCCATGAGAAGGATAACCATACTCTGAAGGGATAGTCCTTCAAGCACCTCAACTGAATATCTGGTGGAATGTTTAACAAAATTGTGGGGGTTTTTTTGTTTGTTTGTTTTGTATTATTTCTGTTTCTGGTTGGTAGAACTCCATTATTTCTAAAAACTGTTCCACCAGTGGCTTCTGTGTTGATCTCATAGTACTCCATATGTGCTCTCTGCCAGATCTGTATAATTCTGTCTGGGCACTTAGAGTTTATTATTTGCCCCAAAAGTCAAAGTAATCCTTATCCAGATTTCTGGATCCCCTACTTCATGCCACTCTCAATCCCCTGCCTTGCAATATCTGCATGTCCATTGCCATTAAGTCAGTTGTTTATTTCCTTTGCTCACTACGTACTGCTCTCTGTTTGGGCTCCTTCTCTCTGGGCAGTGGTCCCTAAAGTGCCCTAAGCATAAAGATGAAATTGATATATTGTACATATCATGTGTTTTCCTTCCTCAAGTATAAAACCTCTCTATATGTTTTCTATTGTCTAACTATTGTTTTTCCTTAAATTTTGTCTAACATTTTATATGTTTTGTTCTAAAATTAAATATTATAGAAGAACCATTCCCATATCCATTACATTGTCAATGTTCAACCATTGTTTATAAGTCCATGTTAATTCATACCAATGGCTATTTTCCCATCCAGGAACTAGGCAATGAGATATATTGTACTAAGTCTTTCCCACTGGTACAGTTTTCCTCCTGCACTACCATTCAGGAGAAATCTTAAGACTATAATATGCCACTTAGTCATAGGAAAAACAAAATCAATATTTATTAACACTTTAGCCAATAAAGAGGATTTTCCATAAATCTATGTATGTGCATACACTATACTTCAGGAGGATTAGATATTTGAAATTGTGAATCAATCACCTGCTCATGCAGTTTATTATGCCTTCTAAATTTTCTCAGGAAATGCACACACACGCATACATTTCCACATAATCAATAAATACTAGGGATGATTATGATGCACATAACCGATTTAATGGGTTGGTGAGTCTTTTTATCGCCAGTTCGGGATGAGCAGCTCAGTGTACATGGTTATTTGGTTCCTCGTGGTTTATTTATTTAGTAGCTATTATAAAAAGAGAGACATACACAGAGTTAGTTGTAGAATATAGCTTGATTTCAATTTCAAATTTCTTGATTATTATACTCTGGCTTATATTATTGAGGCGTGTCAGAGACTTCATACAATATCTACACATGCAGAAACATTTCTTGCATGACTGAATCTATTGAGTATTAAAGTCAAAAGGGCATCTTGGACCAGCTTCAAATCCATTTCATATTCTGGAAAGCATCAACGATTAGATAGTAAATTAGGTGGAATAGGGTTCATAGCTCACTTGAACCATGGTTGGGCCATCTGTTCTTGTTAATATAGTTTTATTTTTTGTCTATGGGTGATTACACATTACAATGAGAGTTGAATAATACTGTCATAGGATATAGCCAACAATTTTAAATATTCTCTCTCTTCTACAAAAAAAAAATGTTGAGCCCTTAGTTAGACCATAAAAAATAAAAGCAGTCTATATTTCCTTTAGAGGGAATTGTAAGTATTCAGTAGGATAATGCTTCATTTTTTAAAGGCTATCCCTAGATGTCCTACACAGTAGATTCCATAAATTTCATCAGTTAGGCTTATAATTTTAATGAGGCTAATGATAAATGTAATTATTAAACAATTCAATTAAGAGGCAGAGATTATCAGACTGGATAAAGTAATAAGACACAGTATGATGTCAATAGAAGATATACTTTAGATTAAAAAATACAAACAGATTAAAAGTGAATGAATGGAAACAAAGATATATTATTAAAATTAAAAACTACAAAGAAACTGAAGGAACTATATTAGTGTCAGATAAAAGTGAATTTAATACAAAAATATTACTAGAGATAAAGAAGGACATTTATGAAGAGGAAGAGGGAAATCTGGACAAAAGATAGCAATTCAAAAGATTTATGCACCAAAATCCAGGAAGCAAAAATTGAAAGAAATGAGGGAAAAAATAATAATTTAACAATAATAGACACCTAAATACCCCATTTCCAATAATAGGCTCAATAACTAAGAAAAACACAGTAAAGAGAACACTTGACCAATGTTATAAGTCACTTAGACCTGAGACATATCAATAGACTTCTAAACCCACTAGCACTAGAAGATACATTTTTCTTAAGTGCACATGAAATATTCTTCAGTATATATGATACCTTACACCAGTGATTTCCAACTTTTTTCATTTCATGGCCCACATGAACTAAATACTAAAATTCTATGGCACACTAAAAAATATAATGTTTTGCCTACCTGACAAAAGTAATAGATATAATATTGACTCATTCACATCAGACAGCTCTTGTGTTGGCTGTTGTCATTTTTTATTTGATAATCTATTTTAAAGGTAAATGAGGTCAATACCCCTGACTAATAGTGTGCTTGGCACATTGGTTGAAAATTGCTTCCCTAGACCACAAAACAAACCTCAATTAATTTAAAAAGATGGAAAAATATAGAATATGTTCTCTGACCAGAGAGAAATTAATTTGGAAATCAATAGCAAAAAGAAATGTAGTAAACTCACAAATAGAGGGAAATTAAACAGCGTAGTTATAAATAACCAATGGATGAAACGAGAAAATGAAAAGGACATTAGAAAATATTTTGAGCTTAATAAAAATGAAGACACAATATACCAAAGTTTATGGAGTGCAGTTGTAACAGTGTTTGGAGTGACATTCATATCAGTAAATACCTATATTAGTGAAAAATCTGAAATCAATAATCTAACTTTTTAAATTACAAAAATGGAAAGAGAAGACCAAACTAAACCTACAACAAGCAAAAGGAAGGATATAATAAAGGTGTTAATAGCTAATGGGATGGGCTTTCTTTTTTATGGTGATAAAAAATCTGTAAAATTGACTATGGTGATATTTATAATTGTACTAGGGCAAAGTGTATGAATTCATGCACCTTGAAAAGAACTGTGGGCAACGAGACTGCAGTGGGCACAGGAGAGGTTATTGGCCCATCCTTTGCGCCTCCACCTGGCCTCTCCTGCTGCAGCCCCTGGTCCCCTATCTGTTGACAGCGCTGCTCCTGCCACCACAGCTCCCATGTGCTGACAGGGCCAACCCATTTCATACTTGCTGATCACCAGAGTGATTGGGGCCAGTGCCAGCAGTGGGTGTGAGTGGGGCTGGCACCATCAGTGGCTACAAGCAGTGGCTGCTGCTCCAATTGCACTTCAGGAGCAGAGAGAGGTGGAGAAGCCCTGAAGGGAAACCGGGGCTGGCAGCCGCCACTCGCACCCATTGATGGTGCAAGTGATTGGGGTCAGCACTGAGTACTGTCAGCAGGTGTGAGCTGCTGCTCCAGCATCGGATATGGGTGTGAGCAGTGCTGGTGTGGCAGCTGGTGCAGGCACCCGGCAGGACTGCAGTGTAGAGAGTAAAGAATTTTCAGTAACCACCAAAAAACTCACTCCAATGACAGCAACCAGTGCCCTGTCTTGGTCTGGTGCCCCCATTCACCTGCTCTACCATCCTGCCATGGTTGGATGGCATGGATGGCCTGTCATGTTCCACATGTGCCCCCTGGTGGTCAGTGCATGTGAAAGTGACCACTTATTAGGTTGTTCCTGTTTAGTCTATTTGCATATTAGAATTTTATATATACATTATGGCACATTGCATGAAATTAATACATGGGGGATTCCTTCAGCCTAGCCTGCACCCTCTCTAATTGAGGACCCCTTGAGGGATCAGGCCTGAACCGGTGGTTGGACATCCCTCTCACAATCTGGGACCACTGGCTCCTAACTGCTCACCTGTCTGCCTGCCTGATTGCCCCTAACTGACTCTGCCTGATTGCCTGAATACCTCTAACTGCCCTTCCCCGCTAGCCTGATCTCATCCCCAACTGCCCTCCTCTGCTGGCCTGATTGTCCCTAATGGCCTCTACCTTAGGCCCCACCACCATGGATTTGTCCAGAAGGAAGTTGGATATCTGGAAGATGGCCAGTCGACCTGGTCTAATTAGCATATTACCCTTTTAGTAGTATAGATATGTTATATAGGACAGGATTGCTTAAATGGGGTGGGGGGAAAGCCTTTTTAGCAGGAGGAGATGCTCTTGGTAGACAAAAATACATAATTCCTATATCTGGACTGATAGCCAGTCATATGCACTATGGTGCCAAACCAGTCATTAAAAAACTGAACCACTTTCTTACACCTTACAACAAACAGCTATTGTCCTTAAAACCCCTCCTCAGGCCCGACCTTAGGTTCTGTCTTCATAGTTCACCCAGATTTGGATCTGCTTGGTAAGTTTCTATGCCAGGCAGTGGCAAAAGCTCCACCTCTTAGGCAGCCTATGGCTTCTCAGTTCACCCAGATTTGGTTCTGATTGGTCAGTTTCTATGCCAATCAGTGTCTCAGGGCCTATCAACAGGCCTTCTTAGAGAGGCAAGCCTGATCAGTAGCCCTATTGGAGGCTTAACAGAAAGACAGGTGAGGTTGCTGGCCAGAAAAGAAAGAGGCAAGTGCTGATCAACAGCTGCCACAGAGGCAACAGATCAGACTCTGCTTCTCTCTCCAGGCTTCTCTTTAGGCCTGATCCACAGCCCCTTGGCAGTCAGTCCTGGGAAGGGGCACCCACAGAGGCAGTCAGTGCTGGGTCACCATGGCAACCCAACACTGACTTCTGGTCAGTCAATACTTTGGTTCTTTTAGATATTATGGGCCCTGGATGTCAGAAACCAAAACATTGTTCTCACTAAATGGATGAAAACAGGAGGCTAGAAGGCTGGTCAACCTTGAAGCTCTGAAAGGTCAAAACCAGCCACTCCCTATCTAATTAAGACAATGAATTTCTCCATCAAATAATCATGTCAATCCTGACTGATAAGATATTCTACTTGTTACTGGAATTGCCTGCTTCAGGGCAAAGGGTGTATCCCAAACCTAAATAAAAGGGATGGCAAGGCCAAAGGAAAGTGGCAGTCCTTTCCACTAAAGGAAGGCTCCCGCCTGGCCCCCCAATATCGCCAAATGAATGTTTTCTAGTCTCTCATTTCATTTGCGTGAGGCCTCCTTCAGAACCTGAACCCTGACCCTGGAACCCTAAACCACGCGGGACATGGAAAGAGGTTCCCACACCTGGGTTTTTATATATTAGGATAAATACTTAAAATGGATATATTGTATGATATGCAAATTCTACTTCATTCCATATTTTTAAACATTTAAAAATATTTTACTGATTTTTAGAGAGAGAGGAAGGGAGAGGGAGAGAGACAGAGAACATTGATGTGACAACAAAATATCAATTGGATGCCTCCCGCACACCCTGCATCAGGGGATTAAACCTGTAATCAGGGTGTGTGCCCTGACCAGGACTAGAACTGGCAACCTGTTGGTGCATGTGACAATGCCCAACCAATTGAACCACTCCTGGCAGGGCTGTTTTTAAAAATTAATGTGTTTAATGTCACATACTTTGAAGCATATTGTCATATTAAGGAGATATATTTTATGCATTGGCAAATGTATCAATAAGCATATAATCCTATATAATAAAAGCCTAATATGCTAAGTTTCTAACTTTTCAACTGGTCACTATGACATTCACTGAGCACCAGGGGGCAGATCCTGCATTAAGCATCTGCCCTCTGGTGGTCAGTGTGCATCATAGTGACCAGTCATTCTGCTGTTTGGACAATTTGCACATTAAGCTTTTATTATATATGACTAGAGGCTTGATGCACAAAACTTGTCAGGGGGGAAGGTGTCCCTCAACCTGGCCTGTGCCCTCTCACAATCCAGGACCCTTTGCTCCTAACCGCCCAGCTGCTCACCATCTTTGACTTGGTGCTCCTTAGTGCTGCCATGAAGGCAGGAGAGGCTCCCACCACCTCTGCTGTGCTCACCAGCCTCAAGCCTGGCTTCTGACTGAATGGTACTTCTGCTGTGGAAGTGTAATGACCACCAGGGGGCAACTCATGTGTGGAGTGTCTGCTCCCTGGTAGTCAGTGCACATCATAGCAACTGGTCATTCTGGTCGTTCCACTATAAGAGTCACAGGGCTTTTATATAGATAGATATTCCAATGAAGAATGCTGAAATGTTAATATAGATAATATTATAAATAATATATCTGTTCATTAAAGTTTTTAATTTTTCTCAATAATATCTTATAAGTATTAAAGGCCTTTTGTTAGATTTATTTCTACTATATATGTTTTATGATGTTATTATAAATTTTATGTATTTTTTAATTTTAACTTTCCATCTTTTTGTTTTCAGCATATAGGAATAGGTTTTATTTCATATTATATCTTCCACTCTGTTTACTTCAATTTGTTATATATTCTTTTGATTTTCCACATGTACATAAGAATAACATCTGTTTTCTTTTCAATATATACTAGTATTATTAGAAAATTAAATCATAGAATTGAAATAGTCAAAGTTTTAAAAAATTCTGGATTTTAAGATTAATTTCATGCTGTATACTTTCTGTATACTAAGATTATTAATGAATTCATAATTTTGTTTGGGGCAGCAATCCTCCTCTTGATTTCATGTTTACATTAGAAGGAACTTCTTTTTACAGCAGTGTAGTATTTCATAGTGTAGATGTACCACTTTTTTTTAATCCACTCTTCAGCTGATGGGCACTTAGGCTGTTTGCAAGTCTTAGCTATTGTAAATTGTGCTGCTATGAACATAGGGGTGCATATATTCTTTCTTTTTTTCTTTTTTAAAATTTATTTTACTGATTTTTTACATAGAGGAAGGGAAAGGAATAGAGTTAGAAACATCGATGAGAGAGAAACATCTATCAGCTGCCTCTTGCACACCTCCCTCTGGGGATGTGCCTACAACCAAGGTACATGATCTTGACAGAAATCAAACCTGGGACCTTTCAGTCTGCAGACCGATGCTCTATCCACTGAGTTAAACTGGTTTTGGCCATATATTCTTTCTGATTGATGTTTCTGATTTATTTGGATATATTCCTAGAAGTGGGATCACTGGGTCAGGGAGACCATTATGCTAAGTAAAATCAGCTAGTTGGAGAAAGATAAATATCACATGATCCCGTTTGTGGAATATAATGAACAACATAAACTGATTAACAAAAATAAATACAGAGACATAGAAGCATCGAACAGACTGTCAAACCTCAGAGGGAAGGCAGGGGAGGGTGGATGGTGGGAGCTGGGGAGGGATGTGTGGTAAGAGAGCAACCAAAGGACTTATTTCCATGAATATAAGCATAACCAATAGACACAGACACTAGGGAGGTGAGGGCCTGTGCTGTGGGGTGGGAACAGCTGGGGAGAGGTTAATGGGGGGAAAATACATATGTAATAACTTTCAACAATAAAGAATTAAAAAAAAAAATGAAGGGACTTTTAATAGAGTTAGTTCCCAGTATTGACTGAATGAGACAGTGATCTATTAAGCTATTGAAAACACACACATAAACTCACAGGCACCCACACAATGTTCAGGACCGGATCCCAAGACATTGTGATTGCATTGGTATGAGAGGGCCTGGAAATTGTTAATTTTTCAAAGTTTCAGCATTCAGGTAGGAGTTATTATCTACTAGTATAGCTAAACTTCAGTGTGTATTCCTGAAGTGATTCTGATTCCAGTAGACCAGGGCCCACATTAGAGAACCACTCTTAGCCTGACTATACTCCTTGCTCTTTCCTATACAGACTATATAATCAGAAGATTTCAGTATCTTTTGTACCTGCCTCTTTTCAGGGATACATTCTGATTTGTTTTCCTTGTCATTAGAAATCTTAATCATGCAAGCTCTGCCTGTTGAAAAACACGTTTATTCGGACCTGATTAATCTGGGTGGGTCAGACTAAGGAATGTTAGCATATTCTTTTGTCTATAGCCTTCAAGGTTCAAAATCTTTAATTACCTTTGTCAGCAATAAAGTTGCTGTATTTGCACTGTCATATTTCTCAACTATTTTAAAAGGGGCTTGCAAGAGTGTTGAATAATATTGAACAATTTAACATGTGTAATTGGAGTTTCTGAAGTGAGAGAGAATGGAGTAGAATATGTATTTAAGGAGATAATTGCCAATAATTTCCTGTAATTACTGGAAGGAATTAAACTACAAATCTAAGAAAGCATGTGCATACATATGCATATTCAGTGGTGCATGAAATTCTCTCCTAGGATTACTTATAAAACAAGTGTGTAAAAGAGGTACAGCAGAAGTCATAGCAATAATGCTCAGAATAGTGTTCTTCATGGTAGTCCAACACTGGCAAAACCAAAGTGACTCACAAAAATGAGTAGATAACTCAGTTGCCATATATTCTTTCAATGGAACAATGTATAACAATGAAGAAACTACCATTAATCTGCCGTGTTGAAATTTAATATATTGCTTCCCTCCCTGCATAAGAGGAGAGAGCTGTGGTTAGATATTTCCATGAAAGAGACTAGTCTTTTTTATTAAGATATAATGTAAGTAGCTCAATAACAAAATTTATTAGAGGAAATAATAACTTGCATATATAGTTTTTCATTTACCAAAAATTTTGGTATTTGTAATTAACCTTCTTTGGCACTTAAGAATTTATTTGATTATTCTTTGGTCTTCTAATTCATTTGGTTTCTACTATATTTTTATTCCTCCTGTACTCTTAGCTTTGTTCTTTTTTGTTTATATATATTTTATTGATTTTTTACAGAGAGGAAGGGAGAGGGATAGAGAGTTAGAAACATTTATGAGATAGAGAGATCCATCAGCTGCTTCCTGCATGCCCCCCACTGGGGACGTGTCCACAACCAAGGTACGTGCCCTTGACCAAAATCGAACCTGAGACCTTCCAGTCTACAAGCCGATACTCTATCCACTGAGCCAAACCGGTTTCATCTGTTAGCTTTGTTCTTAATAGCCTTTTGATATGTGGAATTGAATACATTTATATTTTCTTTTTTTAATTTAATAAATCTTTATTGTTCAGATTATTACAATTGTTCCTCTTTTTCCCACCATAGCTCCCCTCCACCCGGTTCCCACCCTACCCTCTGCTCTTACCTCCTCCCGCCCTTGTTCTCATCCATAGATATGCGATTTTTGTCCAGTCTCTTCCCGGACCCCCTCACCCTTTTGCCCCTGAGAATTGTCAGTCCACTCCCTTTCTATGCCCCTGATTCTATTATATTCACCAGTTTATTCTGTTCATCAGATTTTTAATTCACTTGATTTTTAGATTTACTTGTTGATAGATACGTATTTGTTGTTTATATTTTTTATCTTTACCATTTTCTTCTTCTTCCTCTTCTTCAAGAGTACTTTTTTTAATAAATTAAAATAGCCTTTTAAAAGAGTGCTGTTTACAGTTTGGTTTAATCCCTGTTTCAGAAAAAAATAAAAAACAAAAAAAACACACCCAATATTTTAAGAGGAGATTGGAATAAAATGGCTTTCATGTTTCAAGGGCTTACTGCTTTTCTAAATTTGTCATCAATTCTTTTTTCCATTAACCAGCTATCTAAGCTTTCCTGTAGGTTTGAATCCACCTAGATCAGAGAAAAATGTGCTGTTACATTGCTAAATAAAAACAGATTCCAAATGTTTTCCATATTTCCAATACCTATAGATTTCATTGAGGTGAAGGAAATTGTGCATTTGCAGGTATTAGATGAAACAAATCCAGATATACAGTAGGATTTGGCACACTTATAGAAATATATTCCAGAGTCTTAAATAATTAGAAATATATATTTCATGGACATGCTTTTTTATTTTATTTATTTATTGATTGATTGATTGATTTTTCCCTATTGCCCTCCCCACCCCCAGTATATGCCCTCCCCCATCTCCTTCTCCCCACCCTATCCCCCCATTTCCACATGCTTTGAAAAAATAAATGTTTGACTCTTTGATGTTGGTAAATTTTTAAGATTTTTCAAAACTTTAAGCATACTCCAAATATAAGATTATTAATTAAAATCTCATGAAAATTTATGACATACCCCATTTTACTGTGCTTTTCTTTATTGCATTTCACATATATTGTGTTTTATACAAATTGAAAGTTGGTGGCAACCTGGACTCAAGCAAGTCTATCAGTGACATTTTTTTTCAACTGGATCAGTTGATGGTTAGCAATTTTAGCAATGAATTATTTTTAATTGAAGTATGTACTTTTTAAAGACATCATGCTATTGAAAACACTACAATATAGTGTAAACATTACCTTTATATGAAGTGAGAAACCAAAAAATGTATGTGGCTCACTTTATTATAGTATTTGTTTTATTGTGGTATCCTAGAACCAAACCCTCAGTATCTCCAAAGTATGCCTGTAACTAGACATCAAACATACACACATACACAGATTATTCATCCAATATAATGTTACATATGAAACTTACTTTTGTTGGAAGTTAATGTCCAAAACAGTTTTGAAAAGAAAAATAATTATAGTATAGTGAACAATGACAAGCCCATTTTAGTTATATATTCTCAATTGAGATATAATCCAGTCTAATGCCTCTCAGAATATGTTAATTGATAGTACATGTTCTTTTAGTGCTTAGTCTACAATTTCCTTAAATCTTAATGTTGAAAGTATTACATAGTTCCTCCCTTTTCCCTCATTAGTCTCTTCCAGCTCGATAATTATTTCTGTTTGGAATGTTTTACCATTAAAAGAAAGAGCCAAGATAGACTTTGAGACGTAAAGCATTGATTAGATTTTGACATGAAGAAAATTGTGTTCATTATTTTATCACCTTACTCTAGATATTTCATTGTATCCAAACTTTTGTGTTGTTAAAATTAAGGTACATAATAATTTTGACATTATCTTTCTCAACATATTTTATAAATGAAGATGCTGAAATCTCAATAGGATTAAGGTTTACTTGTTAGATATTTACTCAAGTATAAAAGAGGACTAGAATCTCAATCTCATATGATCCAGTAATATCATGATTCCTATAACAGCAAAAAATACCATTTTGAACATTTTAGACATCTCATATTTTTAAAATTTGTATGTCCTACTGTATATAATGCATTTCTCCAGGCAGGGGTGTGGGGAAAGAGATTAACTGGAGAATTTATATGCATAACTCATCGATACAGACAGCACAGTGAAAGCCTGGGAGGGCATCAACGGGGGAAGAAAATACTTTCAACAATAAAGATAAAATTTTAAAAAATATATAATAAAACTTATAAAAGTGGAATTTTTGGGACACTTTTCTAGATTATGCTTCAGTAATATCATAACCTATTATCAGTGAAATGTAACACTAACGCTTTATTTTTGCTATGTCCAATATGGATTTTCTCTGTCTCTATTTTTTCCTCTGTTTTTTGTTAGTTTGTTTTTTTCTGTTAATCATCACCTGAAGGTATTCTCTCCATTGATTTTTTTTTTTTTTGAGAGAGTGAAAGGGAGAGCTAAGGGATGGAAAGGGGAAAGAGAGAAACATCCATGCAAAAGAAACACATCGATTGTTTGTCTCCTGCATTCGCCTGGACCAGAGACCAAACCTACAACCCAGGTATGCTTTGATTAGGAATTGAACCCACAACTCTTCTGTGTACAGACTGATGCTCTAACCACTTAAAAATACTGGCCAGGACTATCTCTATGTTCTCTTCAATTTAGGGCTCATAATTGAGGATTGGTCCTCTCTAGATTGAATTCATGGTAAAGATAAAAGAAGTGAAAGAGCCATATAACAAAGAGGGATAAAAATTACCAACAAATTAATGAAAAATGGAAAGAAAACAAGATGATTATAGATTTAAGCTCAATTTACATTAAATTTAGATAGAACACAATTTCCAATTAAAATACAAAGATTATTAGATTAGTTAAAACAACTCTATGCTATACACATAAAGCAAATTTTAAATGTCAGAATACTTACATTTAAAAGAAAAAATATATACCATACACAAAAGCAAACAAAAAATGTTGGCATAGCTATGTTAATATCTGCCAAAGTAAACATCAAGGCAAGGAATATAAAGATAAAAGTATCTAATAGTAAAGAGCACAATACACCGAAAGTTATAACTATCATAGTCTTGTGACAATTCCATGTAACTCTGATGTAACTCTAATAACAGAATTCCAGTTGCATGTAGCAAAATTTGACAGATTTGACAAGTGAAGGAGAAATATAAAATCCAATATCATGGTTAGATATTCTTCTTCTAAAATAGATTTTTATTGATTTCAGAGAAGAAGGAAGAGTGAGAGAGAGAAACATCAATGATGAAAGAGAATCATTGATCGTCTACCTCTAGTACCCCCCCTGTTGGGGATTGAGCCCACAACTCAGGCACATACCTTTGGCTGCAATTGAACGTGGGACCCTTCAGTCCACAGTCTGCAGGCCAACACTTTATCCACTGAGCCAAATTGGATAGGGCAACAGTAGTAACTTTTAAATGTAATTATGCACAATGCACTTTATGCACAATGTCTACCTGTTTGAAATTATTTACTTATGATGGATACCAAAACTCTGACAAAATGCAGTGTGTACTTTAAACTGGACCCCCCAAAAAAACATTTCCTCCTGCTTGATTATGCCTTCTTGTAATAGGATTCATTGTATCCTTGGTGATAGAATGCTGTTTCAGCAAGTGGAGATCACTTATCAGGCAAATTAAATTTCTACTCAATTTCCTTCCAATAACTCAAAAGAATGGGTATCTGAGCTTTGGGACTCAAGGAGAATTTATTACAAATCAGAAAATAAATTTTATGTGTATATGCAATACATTTTGATGAATAGTAAAATGTTGTAAATGATTATAGTGCTCATTTTAGCTCAAATGCACTTAATATCACAATAGGAGTAAACAACTGTCTCTCATTCCAATTATAAGTTATATACTGAATTTTCTTTCTGCCAAGAGAAAAGCAAATTCTTAAAATTATATCAATTTTCATTTTCTCTGCTGAGGATTAACAGCATAAGCCAGACTACAGAAAATGAACTGAGTTCCTTATTTCTTTATGTGAATAAATACAAAATTTAAAATAATTGAATCAAGTATTTGGTATAAAGTAAAACAAACACAGGAAAAATTATAATAGTTACTTTATCTAACAATTTACTAAAGTATTTATTTGAGCAGTAATAATACACTGCCTATTATAATGGACCCAGATTTAGGAACATTATTATGGAGAACGCAGGTGGTGGTTTCTGCTCTCAATAGATACTTGCCTTAGGATGGCAGATCTAAGAAATGTATAAAAGAATCTTTTGCCCAGCCATCATGGCTCAGTGGTTGAGCTTTGACCTATGAACCAAGAAGTCACAGTTTGATTCTGGGTCAGAGTACCTGCTGGAGTTATGGTCTCAATCCTCAGTGGGGACATGCAGGAGGCAGCCGATCAATAATTCTCTCTTATCATTAATGTCTCTCTCTCTCTCTCTTCCTCTCTCTCTCTCTCTTTCTCTCTCTTTCTCTCTCCCTCTCTGAAACACACACACACACACACACACACACACACACACACACACTAGAGGCCCATTACATGATATTTGTGCAAGAATAGGCCTTCCTTCCCCTGGTTTCACTCCCAGGCATCCGGGAGCCAGCAAGTCCCCACTCCCCATCCCACCCAGGAGCTGGCAGTTCCTCTCTTCTGTCCAGAGCACCCCTCCTGTAGCTCCCTCTGCCACCCCCCTTCCCCTCATAGCAGGCATCTCATCCCAGCCACTCTGCGCCTGCATATGCAAATTAACCTCCATCTTTGTTGGGTTAATTTGCATATTCACTCTGATTGGCTGTGGGTGCAGTGGAGTGATGGTTAATTTGCATGTTTCTCTTTTATTAGGTAAGATATATATAATATATCTATCTATCTATCTATCTATATGAAAGAATTTCTTGAAACAGAATTATTGAGGTCTATTTAACTCCCAATTATCTAGAGTTAACCATAATGTAGATGCCATTCCTAGGTCCTTTAAATTTTAGTTTTGCTATAAAGTTAATTTCAAACATGTGCTGAAATAACTTTTTCATCTTTTATTACTATGTTGGAGCATAGCATAATTGGGATAACATAGGAAATTTCATATATTTGAACTTATTTTGATTTCATCCTAAAATTACTATATCATAGGAAATTCCCCACAGTCTAGACATATAGGGATATCCCTAATTCCTACATTGTACTTTGGTTTATATCTTCAAAATGTTTGTTAGACTGTTAGTCTTACTTCTGTTGTATAGGTAAGCTATACTAATTTTATTTAATTTTACTTACAAGGAAGCTTAAATTTCCAACTAAGCCATAAGGAAACAGAACACAAGGCAGGTGAGGGAAGGAGAATTCTAAGTTGAAATACCAAAGACTTTCCCTTTAATACTGAGTTCTCATGGATTTTCAAGAGAAGATATTTCTTAATTTGTTTGCTCTTATGACCATTTCCAGAGAGGATTTTAATGTTTATGTACAATTATATATAATATAATACAAAATATATACAGTATATTATGTGTAACTAGAGGCCTGGTGCATGAAAATTCATGCACTGGAGATGGGAATCACCTCGGCCCTACCTGCTCTCTCTCACAGGGGCAGGAGGCAACTAGGCAATTAGGGGAAGGCGACGCCCCATCACACCTCTGCTGGTGTCAGTGCCAGCAACATAAGCCTTGGCTGGCCCTGGTTACCTGAGCCTCAGGTGGCCTTGGGCAGCTGGGCAGCCACCATCTGAGGCTCGCCTGTACCTCGGGCCAGCTCTGAGTGGCTGGGGGACTGAGGGCAGGTCCAACTGCACCACATGCCTGCCAACCCCCAGTGGGGCTAAAATGACTGGGGGACCCTGGTGGGGCTGAAGGGACTGGATACTGCCATCTTGTGGCTATGGGCTCCACCATCTTTGTGATGACATACTGGTCAATTTGCATATCCCCTTTTTACTACTGGGGAGTATGAGCAATGGTCCTCACATCATCATGCTAAAATCCTCACAGCTCTTTATCAAAAACAGTTAGTTTTTATAACAATGAAGGAAGATAGCAGAGTTTTTATTATGTAAAGCATAAAGTTTGTTACTTTTAAGAATTGTATGCCCTATGTAGAAATGTTATTTGTTTGAATGCCTGTGAATTTAAAAAGCTTCTTTGTTTGAATTGTATCTTATTCTGACTTAAAGTTTAAAAGATTTTTTAAAAGATAAGACTTGCTTAGTTTTTAGGTTGAAAGTCATATATTAGTAATCTAGCCTGTTTATTTTATTTGACTAGAAATTAAAAGGATGTTTTCTCTTAAGTTGTTCTCAAGTTTCATCTCCTTCAAACCAGATATTTAGACGTAGAACTTCTCTGCTTTTTGTTTATAAATTTTGTAGTAACTACTGTGGAAGATCATAGCACTTCTTATTGTAGGACTAGTGATGCAAAATATTTAGCACATGTAAATAAATGAGTGCTTTGATAGGCATTACTTTTTATAGTGGGAGGTGAAAACATGGGTAATGTGCCACACCAGCTAAATGAAAAAAAAAAAAAAAAGAATAGTGAGTTACTGGCTTTCAGTATTCATTGACCACTTCGGACAGGTGAAATATTAAAAAACAAAAGGAGAGGAGTTGAAAAATGCTAATCATTGCATTGTTCATTTGCTGAGTCAGTAATACACTGAAATGTGAACAACTTCTACTGTTAACAGTTCTGTGAGTCTTTAAATTCAACCAACAGTTGTGGCTTCACCTATTCTAGTTGTGTAAGTAAGAGAGATTTAAAGTGATACATTGATCCTTGACTGTTTTGTTCTCTGCAATTCACCCAATGAGGATATAGCTCAGCTGGATTTCCTAAACTATACTCATGCTAGAATTTTGCTATGTCATAAAACACTATGTGAAATGGTATATCAAAGACCTATGTATTAGAGTGACTGAAAAACCTGATAAGTAATTCATCAAAAACAATGATTATGGACTTATATAGTGCAAAATAGTGAAAAAAAATAAATTCATTATATTGTGTCAGATACTCTATTAAGTATTATACTTGCATTGCACACTTAATACTAAAAGTAAGGATTGTGAGAGTAAAATAAATATTATTTCATATATTGATCATTAAAAAGTACAGTGTGGAAAAATGAGGTAGGATAAGAAGATATTGATTTCAGATGGCCAGAGAACTATTTTCTGAAGGGGTGGCATATGAATAGCAAGACCTAAATGAAATGAGGAAGCTGTTGATGAAAATGTCTTGCAGACTATCAGACCAACTAAAATAAGTTGAGTGGGTTGGTTATTGCTACATACCAAAACAATCAAACTTTATTATTTAAACAATAAGGATGTGATTTTTCAATGGCAGTATGGGTGATTTTTTTTTTTTTTTTTTTGGCTGATCTCATCTAGGGTAGCCTATACATCTATTTTTAGCTGCCAGGTTAGCTTGTGGTTGACTGATCTCAGATGGCTGTGACTGACATGATCAATTTCAGCCCCATGTGATTTCTCATCAGTCAGCAGACTAGTCATGATTGCTCACCTGACCACTTCAGGGATCTAAGGAAGAAAGGGAGGCACCCTAAGCCTCTTGATGCCTACACTCTTAATTGAACCACCCTACTTACTTTTGCTACATTCTTTGACCTAAGAAAAACACAAAGCCAGACCAAAGTTAAAGGGTAAAGGAAAGAGACTCTCTACTCTCTCTCTTAATGAAAATGAGCTGCAAAGCAGATTACAAAGAGTGTATATACAAAGAGAGGAGTGTAGAATGGCAGTCAGTTTTGTGATCAGTCTACCCGAGAAATTATATGCAAAAGGCTGGAGCTGGGAATGGAATTGACATGTCCAAAACCAGCATTGAGATCACTGTGGCTAGACTACAGTGAGCAAAGGAGACAAGAAAAAAAGTTCAGAGAGAATGCCTGGTAAAGTAGTCTGTATTTTATTACAAATATTATAGGTAAGCATTGGAGCTATAGAGTAGATTATTAAACTTATTTGATTTCCATTAAAAATATATATTTTATTGATTTGTTACAGAGAGGAAGGGAAAAAGAATAGAGAGTTAGAAACATTGATGGGAGAGAAACATCCATCAGCTGCTTCTTGCACACCTCCTACTGGGGATGTGCCAGCAACCAAGGTACATGCCCTTGACCAGAATCAAACCTGGGACCCTTCAGTCCGCAGGCCAACGCTCTATCCACTGAGCCAAACCGGTTAGGGCTTGATTTACATTTTTAAAATTTTGTTCTAGGAGGCACAGAGCAGAAGCAGTGAAACCAGTTAGATAGCTAAAGAGTGGCAGACTATAGCACCCCAAAATATGTCACTTTGAATTATTTTGAGCTAAAGATACTTGGGAAACAGTAGATGGAAAATGGACACTCTGATCTCTCTCTCTCTTTGTCCTGAAAATAAGGGATAAAACTCCCATATGAAAGCATCTCTCCATATACCAGAAGGAAATAAAAATTCTTATTATCAAGGGTGGGAAATTGAGACTGAAAGAATTCTGCACAAGTAGATTGTATTAAAATAATCTTATCTTTCTTTAGCCACTCATATATTTTCGTTACTTTCCCACAATTGCCTTTCTTTGTTCAACCTAATATAAAAGGATATATGTGTTGGCTCTTTATTTCTTTCTGAAGATGCTGATGTCACATAAATCTTATGCAAAATTGTATTCTTTTCTCCTTGTAATCTGGCTCATGTCCATTTAGTTCTCAAGTGCAGTTGAAAACTCAAAGAAGCTGGAGGTAAATGTTGCCATCCCTGCATGGCTATTACACAAGAGAAAGAAAAATAATGGTAGCAACAGTTGACACAAGGAGGACTCACATTAGGATCTATATCTCACTGTGGGTTTCTAACAACTACCTTTACTCATCACATGTTCTTTCCTTAAGCCACTTTGTTCACTAGCGTTCATTACAACACACTTCCCTCTTTATTTATTTGCTGATTTGGTTTTGTTTTCCTGTTGTTATTACTGTTTCACTAGCTACTCTATTTCATCCACTTTGCAGACTGTTTCTCATCCAATAACCCCCTAATGGTTTAACTTCTTCAGGATATGTCCTAGATTGTTTTCTCTTCCACAAATAGTCTCTTTACCACATTACCTTTACCCATTTTTATAGGTCCATTTTTTATTTTATGCTAGACCGGACATCTCCTCTTGGTTTCAGAAAAATAAAATCTAGTGCCTATTTTATATCCCCATTTATATTTGGTTATCTTACATGCTCATGAAGCCTAACATGGCCAGAACTAAATTCATGTCATTCTGTGTATACCTGCACTTTTTGTATTTATTCCATATGGCAATTTGATAAACTTAGCATTATTTATTCAGAATTCTGAATGTAATAATCCACTCCCTTGTCTTTTTTCTCTTAGTCTACAGGTAATCAACTTGATTATCTATATACTCTCCATTACAGACTCTCTACAATCCACTTATTTTTCTTCAATCACACATCCTCATTCTACATAAATACACCATCAGCAAATATCAGCAAAAAAATCTCTTCCCCTTTGCATTTATCCTTCGCACTATGACAAGAGTATGTTTTTGAAATTACAAATTGTCATATCAATTTGATACTTCAACATTTTTTCAATGTGACCCTATCTTTTAAAAAATATTTTTATTTATTTATTTTTAAAGTGAGATAAAGGAAGAGAGAGGGAAACATTTATGTGAGAGAGAAACATCTATTAGCTGACTCCCACGCCTACCCCAACCATGAAATGCATCCTAATACCTGGGCATGTGCCCTGACCAGGAATCAAACTAGTGATGTTCCTGTATGTGGGACCACACTTGACAAATGAGTCACACTAGCCAGGCCAATGTAACTCCATCTTATTGAGGATAAATACCAAAATCATTATCTAATGATTCCCTTTATTTTTCTTTACTTATAGCACTTTCTTCTTTTAGTTTAATATATGTGTCATGTTCAAGCCCCTAATCTCCAAATTTTGTCATATATTATTACATCATAAATATTATTTTTCATATGTTTCCATTCATTAGTCCACACACAAATGCACAATGTCACAGCTAATTTCTAATAAATACAATACATATTTAACATAAACTAGATGCTAGTCTGTGATTGTGAAGTCTTAGCAATTTCATTTTTCAGGTCATAGGTAAAATATTATTTTCTCCAGGAAGAACTCCCTGATATATTTCCTCCTGCCACTCCAGAAAAAGTAAAGTTTCCTCGTAATACATTTTCATGTACCCCAGCTTATCATAACAGCATAATCATTTACTTATACAACAGATTTTTCCCCATGAGATTGCAAATGCCATAAAGGTTAGGCACCACTGTATTCTCAATGAAAATATATGTAGTCACATAAAGCCTATACGTGTAATTAAATAACCACACACACACACACACACACACACACAAACACAAAATCCAGCTGGGTGGCTCAGTTGGTTGAGCATCTTCCGTGTGCTGAAGGGTTGTTCAGTTTGATCCCTAATAAAGTAGCATGAAAAGGGCAGCTGGTCCATGTTTCTCTCTCACGTTGATATTTCACGTTCTCTCCCTCTCTCTCTTTCTCTTTCTCTAAGCATGTCCTTGAGTTAGAATTAAAACAGACACACACATACACACACACAGACACACAGACACACACATACACACATACACACACACACACACACACACACACACACACACCTCACAACAAAACAAAGATATGACCGTTTTCTAATTCAGATGTCAAAGCATCGATTCTCCTATAATAATAATAATATGTATATGTTTTCCTCACTGGTTTGGCTTAATGGATAGAGTGTGGGCCTGGGGACCAAAGGATCTCAGATCCCATTGATGATTCTCTCTCATCATTGATGTTTCTACCTCTTCCTCTCCCTTCTTATCTGACACCAATAAAAATATATTTTTAAAATGTATGTATTGCCACAGGAATAGACCAATGAGCAGAACATAAAATGAGATTTCAGAGTACGTACAGAAATAGGCAGGTATGTTTTAGAGCATACTAAATATCTAGTATACTCTAAAATTTCACATATGTGACACAGAGATGGACTTATCAATAAGTGAGATAATGATATTTTGAGGATTTTCAAATTATTTTCTTTTTTGCTACTATTTACACAAACCCTAAAACTCAAAGATATTATAAGTAGAGACAGAAATATATGAAATAGCCCTGGAGTTGCTGAAAATAGGTCTCAATTGATATTGATGTGAACTTTTGTCTTCTGGTGGCCAGTGTCAACTGACTTCCTAGAAATAAAGTAAATCTGGAGGTATTAAACCATGACAATACAAATGATACATTAGAAACAAAACCCATTAAAATTTAACTAGCTAGTCTTGATTTCAAATTTGTATTAAATATTTTATAGGTTGATTTGTTAATAATTTTTTCTTTAAAATATGTTATGCTTTATTTTTAGCATTAATTTCCTTTATTTTATTTTTTCATTATCCCCCATACCCTTTTGAAAAAAAATATTTTTATCACTCTCTTTTCATTTGATTAAAACAAAACATGCATATCCTATACAAAGTTTTCATTTTGTATGTGTTCTTTTTATTATTTTGTAATGAATTAATGCAGTATATATTAAAGGTTTTGTTTTGGTTTGGTTTTTCTACCTTTTTTGAAGAGAGAGAAAGTAGGCCAATTTTGAGAACCTGGCCTCATAGAGTATGGATGATTCTTATTGGACTCGAGGTTAATAAAACTCACCAAATATCAAAGCACCAGTTGTTTTGCTGCTTTTTAAAAAAGTTTTGCCCAGAAATCAAGCAAATACAATCTAGACTCTCCTAGTAATGTTCTGTAATTTGCACTACTAACCTGTTTTTTTATTCTCTGTTGAAATAAAAAAAAAAAAAATTGTCATTAATATTTGCCAGAACCTGCCAGCAATCGAACAGTACCTGAATGAGGGGGTGAGGATAAGAAAAGACAGACAAGAAAAGATGGGGTTGGGAGGTCTGAGACTTGAGTCTGCAGCCCGAGTTTATTTCCAGTATAGTATTTAAGCACAAGCAGAGGAGGGAGTTACACAAATCAGGTATTTGCAAACATAGTCACTGACCTTCTAAGTAATCAAGACCTTGCAAGATCTTGCACATAGGCATCAACATTTTTTTCAGCCAAGCTGTTTAGTTATGTCTAAAGTCTGCATTCACATTTCTGTTTATTAAATTGAAGAGTGAGAAAGCAGAGAGCTATGTCCAGAGCCTGCATTCAGGTCTCTAGGACCCCCGTATGCCTGGGGCAGCTCCCCACAGCTCCCCCTTCTCTTTTTAATAAACAGGAAAATTCTTATGAGTTTTCAATTGTAAATTAGTAGAATGCAAGGCTGCTTTCACTGCGTCAATATTGTTTAAAATCATATGGAGAAATAGGGGAGCACAGCATAAGATAATCCCTATAAGACCTAAAAGTCCCATCACCATAATAGCGAGATGTTGAAAACTAGTCAAGGATGGTACGAAATGTTTACTGGAACCATAATTAATGCTGGCTTAAGATACAGTATCACAACCTTAGTATTATCTTCTATAGAGGTAACACAATTAGTAAGAGACATTATAAACAAAGTCATGAGCATTAATAGTAACATTTCCCACCAGTAAGGCATATGACTCAGGAACACAAGCTGTGAGCCCTCAGAGCTGTACTGTTTTAGAACCTCTGGAATAAGCAAAAAAGGTTCCCAAACCAACACCTAGTTTCCAAAGGTCAGTCTGATAAACCTTATGATCCATAGTCCATAGTCCTTCTACAAATTCTTGTATGGAGTCCTGGGGGTTATTCTTGTTTGCAGGTACCCAGTCATATAAACTGAGATTAATTCCATGGATTGGTGTCTTAGTCACATTGTCCCCAAGTGGGCAATTCCGCCCTCTTGGTGGAGGCCATGGGCTCTGGATGTTCAGGATCATTCAGCTGTAGTTTCCTCATTTTTCCCTCCAAGCTCTGGTCCTGATTGATGTACCAGCCTTTCCGGGAGCCAGCTCAGACCTTGGGCTTCCTGTGGAAAAACACAAACATGCCCTCGCCCCCAAATTAGTACTGGATTGGGCCATTGTCCTGTAAGAGGATCCTTCCAGGATACCTGTGCATAGGTATGCTGGGTGGTGGTACACCAAAATCTCTGAGCTGCAGATTTTCCATTAGAATCCAAATTTTAAAAATTTAAAATAAATAAGGCATGATTAAGGTAATTTGTGGTATCAGGGGGTACAGCTCCCCCCTTTTTATTTTTTGCAATTGCTGCTTTAGAGTGCTATTAGCTCTTTCCACAATTCCTTGTCCTTGAGGGTTATAAGGAATTCCAGCTTTATGAATTATTCCTAATTGTGTACAGAATAATTGGAACCTCTATTATATGACTGGGTACCTGCAAATAATTTATACTCTTAGGTTGTCCCATGGTGGCAAAGCATTTTAAGCAATGAGCAATACAATGCTTGCTCACTTCTCCAGATTGTAAAGTGGCTAATAAAACCCAGAAAATGTGTCAATAGTAACATGTGCATACTTTAATTTCCAAAACTAGGTATGTGAGTTACATCCATTTGCCATAATGGTTGGGCAGTAGGCCTCGGGGATTGACTCCTAGTTGTGGTACTGAGAATAATTCTGGGCAGGACTGATATTGTTTAACTATTTATCTAGCTACTTCTCTGGTAATTTTAAACTGAAGTCTGAGGCTGTTACTATTCTGATGATGTATGGGATGAGATTGCTCTACCAATTGTTCTTGGGTGAACAAAACTCTTGTAGCCTGATCAACTATATCATTGCCTTGAGCTAGAGGTCCAGGTAAGCCAGTATGAGCTCAAATATGGCCAAAATAACATTTTTTTTTGTTCTTTGCTGGAGTTCTTTCTCGATAGCTCTAAATGAACCTTATACATTGCTGTTAAAGGTCCCTATAAAAGGAACAGTTTCTATAACTTGTAGTGCTCTGACTATATGTTGACTATCAGAATACAAATTGAATCTCTGATTAGGTACCTTTTGAATAGCAGCAAGAACAGCTTGTAGCTCAACCTTCTGAGCGGAGTGGCACCCAGTTTTCCAAGAAATAGTTTCTCCCAACATAGTATAGGCTGCAGTTCCATTGGAGGAGCCATCAGTGAATATTAATAGTGCATCCGTCAATGGCATGGCAGACACTTTGCCAGGAAAAATAAATTGATGTAGACTGGCAAATTGTAACAATTTATCATGGGGGTAGTGGTTATCTAACTGTGCTGTGTAATTAGCAAGAGAGATAGCCCAAGTATCACTGTGCTGAAATAACCAATCCTGTTGTTGCTTAGAGAAAGGTAAGCAAATAAAATGGGGTTCTCTTCCTAACAATTGGCAAGATTCAGTTCTGACCATATGAATCAGAGTTCCACCAATTCATGGTAGGGAATATGGGCCTGATGCTCCAGCACCAGGTATTTTCAGGGCTACCAACCAGGATACCAAACTTTCTCCATGGCACTCTTACTGGCTTTAAGTGTTCAGAGTTTAGACAGGGTTCTTTAAAACATGATACTCCAGTCAAAGTTTAATAAAACTACTATTGAAAATCCGTCTTATTGAATTTATGGAAAGAAATGTATTGTCATGATTTATTCATTAAGTATTGCCAAATTTTGGCGGAATTGTATAAAGAGAAAAATATACTGACCTGCTTTAAGATCTTCTGATTTTCCTTGTCAGTCCTTTTTATGGATTCTTCAGAGTAATATAATTGTCTTTAATTGACAAGGAGAAATTCAAAATGTGTCTATATTCAAATAGACAATTATAGCTGTGCTAGTAGTAGAGTTCCCTGTATTTGACTTGTCCTTAAAATTTCATATGGTCTCTGGGAGGGGTTACATGCCCGCTGAGAAAGGACTAAGGAAGCTTTGTTGCTTTATAGAGTCTCATATGTCACAGGACCTCACGGGGTCTGTAATTCCTATAACAAAGAGTTGGTACTCACCACTTATCTCTGATCCAAATAGGCCTTCCCCAGTTTCTTAAAGTTGAGGTTTGTGCCACACCTACATAGTTGTGACCACACAGGCCTGTAAGACAGTATATAGGCTGCCAACTGCCTTTTAATAGAGACCAAAACCAGAACGGTATTTTTCTTGCCCATTTGGGCACCTGCCCTTTTGGCAACTGCATTCAAATCTGTAAGGTTAATATAATATTATTAACACAATGAAGTATAATATTGGCACTGTGGCCACCTTAGGTAGCCAAATCTGCTACCATATATGACATATAGGGCTATACAAATATCTTAGGGAGATGACTAAGGTCTTTTATTGACCTTCTAACTAAAGAAAAATTGTCTTTGTCTTTCTGGAGTCATGTCCATGAAGACAGGCATTATCTGAGTCTATTATACAGTTTTCTGCAGGGCACTGTCAGGGCTGTATATTATGGCCAGTTCTTCTTTCTAGCCATAAACACAGCCTGTCTAATTTCTTAAAATTTCTTCTGGCATGGGAGAAAGTTGTTTTGCTGTAATAGGCAGCTTAACCCCTACATAACTGGGCTTGGAAATTTGCCTAGAAAGCTGTAATCTATCAGTTTAACATGTGGTCTTAGATCTTTCCAACCCAACAGGGTCTCTGCCATCCCTCACTCAGACTCCTCTCTTGAAGAATTTCAAAGTCCTGAAGGCTTCCCATTTCAGGGAGAGTGCCTTTCCTTTGCCCTTTGACTTTAAGCTGCCAGTCCAAAACAGCCAGAGTTGCAGTTAGAAACAGCTTTGCAAATTGCAAACCGCTTCTGTGGCAGTGGCTTGGGTATTAGGCCCCTTGTCTCCCCACCAGTCCCTTTTGTGGCAGAGCAGCGACCAGGCCTCTACTAAGAGAGTGCACTGGAAAGGGATCTCAGCCCCTCTTCTTCCAGCAGCAACAGGTACTGAACCATTTCAGTACATTTGCAAACAGGGAGCTTTCACTAGCTCTACCTGCTGCTTTCACAGATCCTAGGCTCGCTGCTCTCTCTATTCCTGGGGCTGCCAGAAGGCCAATAGCAGTAACTGGCCTCTGGTTTAACTGCTGTAGCCAGCAAGCCAAAGGCCTAAGTCTTATATTGCTTGTTGTAAAATGCTCATTATACCCTGGGCAGTAGTGGGGCAGCTCTAGTATCAGGTATATATCTGCTGTCCCCCACTTTTTTTTGCTTTGGATTCTTCCAGGGTCACTGTAGGCAGCTCAGGCATCTAGCTACCAGTTTTAAATCACCAGGGCAACTAGATTAATTATGCTTGCAGAAAAGTTGCAACCTTGAATCTAGTGAAGTTCTGATAAGACACCCGGACCAGATCCCTACGCCAGCAGAATGGTTTGGAGCCAGTAAAAATCAACAAAAACCTATCTCTCCCTGCTTCATGATTAATACCCTCCCTTCTGTCTTTTCTGCATTAACCATTTACTCTGTCTTGAAACAAGGCAAATGGTCTGAGATCCAGTATATTTAGGCTTTTTAATTTAAGGATATTTCCTTCTTTCTGTAACCATTGTTTTCCCTCATAGATTTTTCCTGTTTATTTTAAGCCTCTAGAGCAGTGGTTTTCAACCTTCCTAAGGCCGAGACCCTTGCATACAGTTCCTCATGTCGTGGTGACCCCCAACCATGAAATTTTGCTACTGTTATGCATCGTGATGTAAATATCTGCATTTTCCGATGGTCTTAGATGACCCCTGTGAAAGGGTCATCCGACCCCCGAAGGGGTCGCGACCCACAGGTTGAGAACCACCACTGCTCTAGAGTATCTTAAACCTTTCTTCTTTACCACTTTTGATTTCTCTGACCATTCCCATTCCCCAGTCTAGTTGCTTGTCTCCCTTTCCTATTGTGAGTCAGAGGAAGACAATTTCTACAGAGGGGAGAAACAGAAACTGTGGGAGTTTCAGAGAAAACTACAGATGGCCACTGTAGTAGTGCTCCCTTTCGTAGCCTGAGGTCCAACCTGTGGAGAAAAATGACTCTTAGTCAGCCTGGAAAGATAAGGGTGTGTAGGGAGATTTCTTGTGAACTGAAAGCCTAGATGGCCACCTGAAAGAAAAGATCTTTAATCCAGTTACAGATGCTAAAATAAAACAACACATTAATAATAACTCCAGCCCCAGTTCAGCCTTAGATGGCTCATGTTGGACTATGATGTCACAGGCATGGACAGGGCCTGTAATCTCTCCGCCCTGCAGAGCTGTAAGCCCTGTCCCTAGAAGTCTCCAACCACCAAAAGAGATAAGAAAGCCATAAATAATTTTTTTTTTTTTGTTCTTTGAAATGTTACAAATTTATGCCTAGGACTTTAAAATTTAATATAGAAAATTCACAAATCAGAACAAATGAAACCATTTCTTATACAAAATTAGAGAGGAATTTTTATTAGCTAAATGGGCTGACTCCCTCTCTGACAGAGAGCAAAAACTCAGAAAAAGAATTCCAGCAGCTGCTAAAGACTTTTGCACTCTGTCACAGCAGATCCATCCCAAACCAAGTGAAATAGAAAGATAATTTTCAACCACTGTCCACAGAATAAAACAGAGAAACACAGACACAGTAACCAACACAACAAACACAAAACCAACAATCCTGACACCAACACGATAAACACAAGACAAACAGTCCGGACCCAACTACACCTGTCCTGGGCGGAGGACACCGTTGTGTCCTCAGGCTGGAGTCTGGAGGTTATGCTGCGTTCAGCCCTCCGACAGACTCTTGCCCTTGAGATCTCAACCTAGGTGCCTTATCTCCTGTGAGACCAGTCTCCCCTTTTTCAATAAATCCTTGCAGCTTCCACCTCTGGCCGTGGTCCCCAGAAAGGAAGGAGAGCCTCCAGCCCACTGAGCGGGGGTCCCTCTCACCTCCTGTGGGTATCTCGCTGGCGCGTTGGTAATAAGCAAGCAAGGATTTATTGAGCTGGCCAGCAACAGCTCTGCCTTTCTCCACGTAGGGAGTCCAGAGAGCAGCAGCATCCTCAAATCATCCTGATCCTGAGGTAATAATGCCTTAAATGGATCATCATAATGATGTTCCTGAGCCAGTAAAAGCTCTTCTTGTGCACCCCCCCATATGGGTTCTCTGGAGGAGGGGGCGGCAACAAGTCTACTGGCTCCCGGGGAGCAGAAGGATTTAAGTCTTTTTCCTCCTCCACCTTTTTTTTCCTCAGACCATCGATATCCCTCATGTCTAGGATCTAAGCAATCTCTAATTAAATTCCACAGGGAGAAGGTGTCCACCGGGACCTTCTCTGGCCCTTGGGCAGAATAGTAATCCTGTAGCTTTTTTCCTACTCTATTCCATGTTTGAAGATCTACTGTCCCTTCAGGGAGCCAGGGGCACACTTCCTCTATAAAGGATAAAAATTTTTCTAACTGCTTCTGCCCCGATTTCATGCCTCTAGAATGAAGCATATTCTTAAGAACTTGAACGAACAGCGCTTGACTATCCCTTTGCCCCATATTTTGTTACTCCCAATGATTACACTCACTGCCCCCTGGTCCTACCTTATTCTGGACGCGTCCTCTGTTCTCCCGGCAGTGTCCTCTATGTCCCAGGTTTTCAGGCTTGTTCGGGCGCCACCTGCCGGAACCTGCCGGCGATCGAACAGTACTTGATTGAGGGGGTGAGGATAAGAAAAAGAGACAAAAAAAGATGGGGTTGAGAGGTCTGAGACTTGAGTCTGCAGCCCGAGTTTATTTCCAGCATAGTATTTAAGCACAAGCAGAGGAGGGGGTTACACAAATCAGGTATTTGCATACACAGTCACTGACCTTCTAAGTAATCAAGACCTTGCAAGATCTTGCACATAGGCATCAACATTTTTTCAGCCAAGCTGTTTAGTTATGTCTAAAGTCTGCATTCACATCTCTGTTTATTAAACTGAAGGGTGAGAAAGCAGAGAGCTATGTCCAGAGCCTGCATTCAGGTCTCTAGGACCCCCATAAGCCTGGGGCAGCTCCCCACAAACATTAAAAAAAATAGAATAAAATAGAGACATATTTGAGTTTGTTTGAATAATCTAATTTTATCAAATTGTGTTTTCATCATTTCTTAACAGGTGTTATTATGAAAACACATTCAATATTGAGCAATTGACTAATTTGGGTTTAATATAGTTTATCTGAATGTTAATGAGTATTGTACATTTTTATAAGAAAGGTATTGTTTTAATGTTTTTCAAATTTATATTGGAACTTGTTTTATAAAAATCATGTTATAGAACATATTTAGGGAATGTGCAATTTATTGCTAATCATTGTTTTATGTTTAACACCGTAAAGTAATTAGACTTTGAGAACACAATTTATAAAAACATTACGGCTTCCGGGTATTAGTTATAAAATAGATATGAATTATTTATTTTAATACTAGAAAGGAATTCAAAGGTTCATTCTTTTTCTCTCACTTTCTTTTAAAGTTCTATGTGTTGATTTATTTTCATATATAAAATGAATCTTCTCAAATGAATAATGGGCGTTTTTAGGTGGAAGAAAAGTAATGCAATACACTCTCAACAATGAAAGGCACTTCAGTTTATTAAAGTAATGAAGGTTAATTTCAATATTTCCAATTAACCCTCTCTATTACAAAGACTCCTAGAGTTACCAGTTATCATTATGCATTAATCTTTCCCAGCTATGATTTGAGTCATGGTTTTGGTGATGTGCCATTCTCAGTGACAGTAACAAGTTAGAAAAAAGCATCTCATTAAGAGTTTGAATTCCAAAGTATCAACAGACGTAACAGTCATCTGGCAACTATACTTGCATCCATAGAAATAAAAATGCAGGCTCATCAATGTTATGAACTTTCCTTCCTTGTTCTCTTCATTATGTATTTAACTATTCTTGCATAGATGGAACCACTACTTGAAAGAACAATCCATACAATTAAAGTGAAGGATAGCATCATTGTTAGACAGAAAATCAATCTAAAATAAAAGTTCCTTTGAAAATAAATTATAAAAGTAATTTGTCTTATAAATACAAAGCCTGTATCTTTAAAAATAATCTGAAAAATAATTATGGGACATTGCATGCAACTATAAAAACTTCTTAAAAAAAAAAAAACCTTCATAAAACCCACCATTTTTATTCCCATGATGATATGCTGGATATTTACACCTAATTAACTTTTATAAACAGAAGGCCATGACAGCTAGTAAAGTGTCATACATTCAGTTCTTACCGCAAAAAATATGATTTGGAAATCACAATAATAGTTTATATTTACAGTAGATTACCAGTAATCCCACTTCTAGAAATATACCATAAGAAACTAGAAACATGAATCAGAAAGGATATATGCACCCCTATGTTATAGCAGCACAATTTATGATAGCTAAGATTTGGAAACAGTGTAAGTGCCCATCAGTAGATAAGTGGTTTAAAAATTATGGTGCATCTACACAATGGAATCCTATGCTGTGATAAAAAGGAGTTCTTACCATTTGCAACAACATGAATGGACCTAGAGAACATTATGCTAAGTGAAATAAGCCAGGCAAAGAAAGATAAATATCAAATGATCTCACTCATTTATGGAATATAATGAACAACATAAACTGATGAACAAAAACAGATCCAGAGACAGAGAAACATTGATCAGAACATCAAACCTCAGAGGGAAGTAGGGGAGGGTGAAGTATGGGGGAGAGATCAACCAGAGGACTTATATGCATACATATAAGCCTAATCAATGGACACAAACAACAGGGGGGAAAGGGCATGTATGGGGAGGTTGGGGTGAAATAGGGGGATAAGGACACAAATGTAATACCATAATCAATAAAGAAATTTAAAAAATAAAGTAGACTATCATATTAAATGCATTATTGATACAAGTATTGTGTCTAATATATCTTCATTTCAAAACCTAAGCAAAATTATTTTTGATACTTTCTAAATAGGGGATTACTCTTGGCCAGCTGCCCATTTTATTTTTTTTACAAAAATATGAAGATCATTTTTCAACTCTTGCATGTACTAAATGCATGTGGCTGGTTAAAATGAAAAATAGAAGCTATTTTCCTGCCAATACCTTTCTAATTTAGATGTTGATAGTGTGTCAGTAAGTTTTATACAGCTGTTAAATACTTAAGCAGAGTCCTAAAAATACTTTAGAACTTGCCACTATTGCTATCAAGTCTGAAAATAATTTTATATTTACTACGAATAATTTTTTTATAGAAAGTAAAAATAGTGATTTTGCCTTTTTTTCTTGTAAAAAGGTTAGTCTCCCATATTTTTTTACCTAAAAAAAGTAAATAAGTAAGAATCAACCCATAAATACTCTTAATTTTACTGTTTAAGAAATATATGCTCCATATTTATGAAAGATGAACTTTTTATCACAAAGGCTATTTTAAGAATCTCAGATGATATAATCTAAATAAAATTATTTGATTCACAAGGCAGATATATTACAGATATTAATATATATATATATATATATATATATATATATATATATATATATATGTATGTAGTGGGGGAATGGGAGCATGAGAGGAGATTAACCAAAGAACTAATATGCATGCATGCATGACCCATGGACACAGACAATAGGGTTGGTAAGGCCTGTGGTGGAGTGCAGGTATGGGCAAGAAAGGGTCAATGGAGAGAAAAAAGGACAGCTGTAACATTGTCAACAATAAAGCTTACAAAAAAAGCTCCAGGAAAAGATATATGTGTCAATGCAGTATACAAATGTTGAAATTTTTAATGAATGTTTATTTCATCATTAGTATTAAATAGACATGTCTGAACATGGATAATATAGTCCATCTCTTTTTTAAAAATATATTTTATTGATTATTTTACAGAGAGGAAGGGAGAGGGATAGAGAGTTAGAAACATCGATGAGAGAGAAACATCCATCAGCTGCCTCCTGCACACCCTCTACTGGGGATGTGCCCACAACCAAGGTACATGCCCTTGACCGGAATCAAACCTGGGACCTGGCAGTCTGAAGGCTGAGGCTCTATCCACTGAGCCAAACCAGTTTCGGCTCTTTTTTTAAAAAAATAACAACTTTATTTTTGAAAGTATTACTTATGTTCATCTTTTAAAATATTTTTTTAATTGATTTTTAGAGCGAGAAGAAGGGAGAAGGATAAAGAGATAGAAACATTGATGAGTCAGGAACATCATGGATTGGCTATCTCCTACATGGAGCCAGCCACAATCTTGGCATGTGTCCTGACTGGAAATCCAACAGAAGACCTTTTAGTTCCTGGGTCGATACTCAACCGCTGAGCCACATATATCAGAAGTCCCCTCTTTTCACCCATTGACCTCTTCTGGTAGTCCATTCTCTATTCCCTGTCAAACTGGAAATCTGTGCCAGCTAATCAAAAATATAAATTACCCTCTAGATTTGGGTAATTTACAAAGTAGATAGGAACATCTGTCTATCTATAAGCAATAAAAATAGCAGAATGTGAGATTTAGTTGGAATATAAAAGTTTAACTTTCAAACTGTGTAACTATAAATAAGTTACTTCTCTGAGGTTTGTTGCCTTCTCTGTAAAATGCAGGCCTGGTGTGACTGATGAGAGTTCTTGTTTCCTTTAAAGCATTTAGCATGGTGCTCAGAGAGACAAGAAAGCAGTGTTTGATAGCTTTGCCCAGTTTGATTTCAGCTCTCCCAGTTATTAACTAATTGACTCCTTAGTTACTCCTAAATTATCCTATAAGTTACTCACTTTGCATCATTTTTCTAATCTGTATAATGGTGATACTATTTATACATACTATGTAAGATGACTACAAAATCTGGATGTTAATCATGTGATGTATTCAAAATTGAGGTTAGCACATGACTAATAGGAAATATGTATGTGCTATTTTTTATTACTAGCAGTTGCTATATACTGCAACACTTAAGTAACTGTCAATTTTGACAATCCTTATATGTACTCAGAAGAAGCAAAACTGGAATAGTAGTAATTAAGAAAGGTATGGTATATTTCTTTTCAAAATATTGGACAATTGAGTGTCGTAGTTAGGCAACACAACAGTGCAATCATGCAAAAATAGAGTTGTTCTAACGAGGCCTAAGGCAGTGAGGAGAGGAGATGAAAGGAGGAAGGGGAGAGAGAAAGATTTGAGTTTTCCAAGGTTTTCTTTCCAGTGCAAAATTCTGTAATTTGATTAATCTTGAGATGAGAAAAACGAAGAAACAGAAATAATTTGTCCAATCTTTCTCAAACTTATTATTCATTGTTAAATTATGATCTGACAATTCTTCCATTGTAAAGTAAAATTTTAGTTGATGTTTTGATGGGATGGGAATATATGAAGAAAAGAGAGTTCCGATTAAAGTAGTTAAAATATTTAAGTGTATGCAGTTATTGAGGCTTCAGGTTTGACTGTTTACAAGGAGTTTCTTGAAGCTGGAAGGCTTCTAGTTTTAATATGTCACAGATAAAATGAAATTGATTTTTTTTTTTCTGTTCAGAACTCACATCAAACAACAAAGAGAAATAGGACCAGGAAAGGCAATTGTCATTTTCCACAAACATAGGGGCCTTTGTTACTCTGAACAGGGCCAGGAAAGGCTGCTGCTGCACGCATGGCAGGTCAAACTGCAGGGAGAACAATATTTAGCAAAAATGATTGTAGTGCAGACCTCAGATCAGAGAGTTCATCAGCAAAGTTACCAGTCTTTTGTTTATAACAAGGACCTATACACAGTCTGGCAATGAATGTTCCGTTTGAATTTGTTTTGAAGGCAGTGTTGAATACAGAATCATGAGGACATAAAGTCTTGATAGCTAATAATGAGTAGGCCAGCTGCTGCTGAAGAGAGGACTTCTGAATCAATACATACTCTATATAATCACTAAATATTTAAAGAGATAGCAATTGAAGAATTGAGTATAATAAAAAAGATAGGGCCACAAAATATTCTTCAAAAATAATTCAATTGATAATTTGGTATATCATGCATGCAGCAGAATACATACTGTATAGTCACGCAATATGTTACCAAAACATGTGGAGGGAAAACCATCTTTGTTTTTGTTTTTCAGAATTGACAACTGCTTTTAGACATTTATTTTTTAAGTAGAAATTTTAGACAAAATTATTATGTTTTTTTAAAATCTGCTTTGAATTCATAGCCTATATATATATGTTTATTTGGAGAGAATTGACACGTTTCACTAGATGCCTCAACCAAGAACATATAGTGTTCTCTATTCATTTTTTAAAATTTTATACTAGAGTTTTTATTATTTTTTTAATATATTTTATTGATTTTTTACAGAGAGAAAGGGAGAGGGATAGAGAGCTAGAAGCATCGATCAGCTGCCTCCTGCACATCGCCCGCAACCAAGATACATGCCCTTGACCGGAATTGAACCCAGGACCTTCAGTTCGCAGACCGATGCTCTATCCACTGAACCAAACTGGTTTCAGCTATACTAGAGTTTTTAAATGTTCTCCTTAGAGGTCTTGGCATGTTAATTCTTATTATTTTATACTTTCCTCTTGCTAATATGAAAGATACACTATTTGAAATTAGGTTTATAATTATTTCTGGTGGAGATAAATGTTTTTGATTGTTTTAAATTGCCCTTATACCCAGGGACCTACTCTAATTAATTTTCATAGACTGCTGATTTTTCATGAAATTATAATAACTTATACAAATAATGACAATGTTATTTTGTCCTTAGCAATTTCTAAAACTCCTGTGTACATTTTTATTCCTATGTCCTTGGCTGTATTCTACTAAGCCAAAGCTTTGGGCTTCCCTGAGTGTGTGGTTCTCATAATTGGACTTGACCCTTGCCAAAACCTTAGAAGTTGTAGATATCAGTTGCTATAAAGATATTGGGTTAGTTTTTAAATGTTGCCCTGTAAGAAGGGTAGTTTTCATGTCCACTCTTAAAATATAACTAGAGGCTCAGTGCATGAAATTCATGGATGGTGGGGGGGGGGGTGTCCCTCAGCCCAGCCTGCACCCTCTCACAATCTGATACTGCTGGTCCTAACTCCTTGCCTGCCTGATTACCCCTAATTGCTAGCCTGAGTGCCCCTAACTACTCCCTTGCTGGCGTAATCACCCCTAACCACCTCTGCCTCGGCCCACACACCGGGATCCAGGCTTCCCTCCTCTGTCTGGCCACAGGCACCTGGGACCTGGGTTGGCTTTGCTCGGGCTGGCTGCAGGCACCGGGGATCAGGAACGGCATTGTCCAGGCTAGCCGCACCTGTAGGATCAGGCTGGCCATAGCTGCAGGCACCTGTGACCAGGAGTGGCTTTGTCTGGGACCAGCTTTGTCAGGAAGGATGCCCAGAAGATCATCCAGAAGACTTATGATCTAATTAGCATATTACCCTTTTATTAGTATAGATTCCCAAGTTATCATCAGCCATGTGAGTGTGTGAATGGGAGGGGAAAATAAAGCCCCTAATCTGCTTTGTTGACTGAAATGGAGACACCCACTTAAAAAAATGTACCTGACAGTCTTTCACTGTCATATTGTGTTTCTGACCTGTATCCTTCCTGCCTGATTTGGTCTCTTAGTGTCTCTTCAATGTCTAGGTGAGGTTAATATCTACAAAGGAGTATATTGTAAAGTAGTGTCCAAAATAAGATGGATTTTTATAACTATGATTCAAGAAACAAGTAAAAAACATAGGAAAGGAAATGCTAAAGATAAATTAAGACCCAAATGAGGGGCAAAATTAACACCAGTTGATGGTAAAATATCTCTAGCCAATATAAGAGGATACATTTTTCCTTTTTGAGTGAATGGAGTCTAAAGCAGTCTTCTTTTTTTTTAATTTTTTTTATACATATCTCCCATTGGCCCCCCCTCCCTCCCAGGCATTGCCCAACCCCCCCCCCCCCAGTGTCTATGTTCATTGGTTATGCTAATATGCATGCATACAAGTCCTTTGATTGATCTCTTATCTACCTCACCTAACTTTAATCTTCCTGCTGTAATTTCACAGTCTGTTTGAAGCTCTACTGCCTCTGTATCTATCCTTTTGTACATCAGTTTATAATGTTATTTATTATCCACAAATGAGTGAGATCATGTGATGCTTCTCCCTCATTGACTGGCTTATTTCACTAAGCATAAGGCTCTCCAGTTCCATCCAGGTTGCTGCAAATGGTGAGAATTCCTTCTTTTTAATGGCAGCATAGAATTCCATTGTGTAGATGTACCACAGTTTTCTGATCTACCCATCAGCTGACGGGCAACTAGGCTGTTTCCAAATTGTAGCTATTGTAAATTGTGCTGCTATGAACATAGGGGTGCATAAATCCTTTCTGATTGGTGTTTGTGTTTTCTTAGGATAAACTCCTAAGAGTGGGATTACAGGGTCAAATGGGAGATCCATTTTTAGTTTTTTGAGGAAACTCCATACTGTTCTCCACAGTGGCTGCACCAGTCTGCATTCCCACCAACAGTGTACAAGGGTTCCTTTTTCTCCACATCCTCACCAACACTTGTCTTTTGTTCATTTGTTGATGATTGCCATACTGACAGGTGTAAGATGGTATCGCATTGTCATTTTGATTTGCATCTCTCGGATGATTAATGACTTTGAACATGTTTTCATGTGTCTCTTGGCCTTCCTTCTGTCATCTTTCAAAAAGGTTCTATTTAGGTCCGTTGCCCATTTTTTTATTGGATCGTTCATCTTCCTTTTATTAAGTTGTATAAATTGGCTGTAGATTTTGGAGATTAAACCTTTATCAGTGATAACATTAGCAAATATGTTCTCCCATACAGTGATCTTTCTTGTTGTTTTGTTAATGGTTTCTTTTGCTGTGCAAAAGCTTTTTATTTTGATGTAATCCCATTTGTTCATTTTTTCTTTAGCTTCCATTGCTTTTGGAGCAGTATCAGTGAAGAAGTTCTTTCGGCATATATCTGAGATTGTGTTGCCTGTGGATTCCTCTAGTATTTTTATGGTTTGCCTTCTAATGTTTAAGTCCTGTATCCATTTGGAGTTTATTTTTGTATTTGGTGTAAGTTGGTGGTCCAGTTTCATTTTTTTTGCATGTATCTGTCCAATTTTCCCAACACCATTTATTGAAGAGGCTATCTTGGCTCCATTGAGTGTTCATGCCTCCTTTGTCAAATATTAGTTGAGCATAGTCGTTTGGGTGGATATCTGGGTTCTCTATTGTATTCCATTGGTCTATATGTCTGTTCTTGTGCCAGTACCAGGCTGTTTTGAGAACAGTTGCTTTGTAGTATAGCTTGAAATCTGGTATTGAGATCCCACCTACTTTATTCTTCTTTCTCAGAATTGCTGTAGCTATTCGTGGTCTTTTTTTTTTCCAGATGAATCTATGAAGAGTTCTTTCTAGGTCTGTGAAATATGTCGTTGGTATTTTAATGGGTAGTGCATTGAATCTGTAGATTGTAAATCGGTCTTCTAACTAGTTTCCCTGACTCCATTCTTATACAAATCCAATAATATAGTTGCTGAGCTGACATTTCCAAAAACATTTCTGGCCATATTCCTGGGCCTTCTGTTCAGCTATTTCATAGCTCCTTATCTTTTCAGAAGAAAAGTTAAACTTATCATGACCTGTGGTGCATTTAATGCTTAAAAAACAATGCTATAACATTCTATCTAATAAAAGAGTAACATGCAAATTGGCTGCCATTCCAAGACACAAGATGGCCTCCCCCATGTGGTCAAAGATGGCTGCCCCCCATGTGGACACAAGATGGCCTGCAGGGGAGGGCCATTTTGGGCAGTTAGGGGTCACCAGGCCAGCAGAAGAAGGCAGTTGGAGGTGACCAGGCCAGCAGAGGAGGACAGTCGGGGGGGGGGGGAGACCAGGCCAACAAGAGAGGGCAGTTGCAGGGGACCCAGACCTGCAGAGGAGGGCAATTGGGGGAGACCAGGCCAGCAGAGAAAGGCAGTTGGGAGGGGCCAGGACTGCAGGGGAAGGCAGTTAGGGGCAACCAGGCTGGCAAGGGAGGGCAGTTAGGGTTGACCAGGCTGGCAGGGAGAGCAGTTAGGGGCAATCGGGCCAGCTGGGGAACAGTTAGGCATTGATCAGCTGGCAGGGGAATGGTTAGGGGGTGATAAGGTTGGCAGGTAGAAGTGGTTAGAGGAAATCAGGCAGGCAGGCAAGCGGTTGGGAGCCAGCAGTCCTGGATTGTGAGAGGGATGTCCCACTGCCCATTTAGGCCTGATTCCAGTGGGATCGAGCCTAAATGGGTGGTCAGACATCCCTTAAGGGGTCCCAGATTGGAGAGGGTGCAGGCTGGGCTGAGGGACACCCCTCTGGGCCTTTAGTAACATTATAAAGACAAAAGTAAATATAATTCTAATATGCCATAGTAAATTACCAAATTATTTATTAATTATACATAACACATAAAAAGATTACTAAACTCTTGAAACTGAAACAAATCTAAAAATAAAAATACTATTTGTGAAAAGGAGAAATATAACTAATGTAGACTTTAGAGAGACTTTAGGTATTTAGAAATATTCCATCCACTTGGGTACTTAGAGCTGGGTGCCACTAGCCACACAGCTCTTGACATTTAGATTTAAATAAGTGAAATACATAAAATATAAATAAGTGTACTTAAAAATAAATAAAACTTAAAAGTTAGCTTTTTATTCTAACTAGCCACCTTGCAGTTGTTCAATAGTGGTACCTCGAGATACGAGTTTAATTCGTTCTGTAACCTTGAGGCGTAGGAAACTATGAGACACTGGAGTGGCGGTAAATTGGTGGGTCGTGTGCTATTTCAAAGCAAAAATCGTTCGCTCGATGGCTCGTATCTCAAAAATCTCGTATGTTAAGGCATTCATATCTCGAGGTACCACTGTATTTATATGTGACTACCGGTTACTGTATTGGACACTTGCAAATATAAAATATGTTAAATATATCAAATGTACTATTTTAATATTATTTATCCATTTTAGAAAGAAAGTGCTCTTTTGCATTCCTGTCTCTATGTACTAACTTTAGTTTTTAATTCAGAGTTTCTGCATCTGTATTACCAAGTTCATTGTCTAGCTGAGGTTTAAACAAGGCCATATACAGTGAAACAAGTTCCTATGGAGTCACATACTTGTAGCCAGATCACCGACATTGACATCACTGCCCCCATTGGAACCCTGCCCAGGCCACATGTGAGGCCCAAACTTATCTGTTACATTGCATCTGGAGCTTAAGAGCCCTCAAGTGGCTTCCCACAAACCATGGTGTATGCTATGTTGCTGCAGCCTTGTAGACTGACTGACTCCAGCAGGTTGGTGCATAATCACCTGGCACACATTTCTCAGGGCACATAGGAACTCTATTTGGGACAAATGTAGATGGTACATTCTGTTTTGACTAGGTGTCTTGTAAGTCATACACAGCAATATAGTGACTCGTGTCCTACCTTCACTCATCAGAAATTTACTCATTCCTATATAGGCTTTCACTAGCATCACCAATGTATTAGCATGGGATGCCCAGAGGAAAGGAATTAATGAGTAATCTATATCTATATCTATCTTTGTCCCTGTCTCTCAGAGTTAGTAAATTAAATAGTTAGAAATGGTTAGATAATAACTATCTATATGTATAAAAGCCTAACATGCTAAGTGTCTGACTGAATGGTTGACCATTTGGTGGACTGCTTGACCAGTTGCTATGATGCAGACTGGCCATCAAGGAGCAGACACTCCAACTGGTGGATTAGCTTGCTGCTGGAGTCTGGCCAATCAGGACTGGGCAAGATGGGCTGGACATGCCCTGGAGCCCTCCCACAGTCCCTCTCAGATGGCCAGTCTCCCTTGGCCCCTTCTCAGCCTCTAAAATAATTCTTCTAATTAATTTTCTTTCAATGTGCATGGATTTGTGCACCAGGCCTCTAGTTAGTAACAATAGTTAGAAAACCATTGTAATTTTCAAAGCAGGACACAGTGAGGGCTTAAACAGAAGTGTAGGCAGGGGGGTTGATGAGGAGGGGATGATTTTAAAGATTTTTCTGAAGGTAAAAAATAAATATGAGTGACCATATGATGTGATCTCCCAAGAATTTAGCAATTTGACACAGTCAGTAGGTTCTTAGGTTACGTCGGAGATCTGTTCCTATGGTGCAATGTAATACAATTTTTGCCATAAATCAGAACCCACCCCTATGTTCATAGCAGCACAATTTACAATAGCTACAATTTGAAACCAGCCTAGGTGCCCGTCAGCAGATGAGTGTGTCAGAAAACTGTGGTACATCTACACAATGGAATTCTATGCTGCCATTAAAAAGAAGGAATTCTTACCATTTGCAGCAACCTGGTTGGAACTGGAGAGCCCTATGCTTAGTGAAATAAGCCAATCAATGAAGGAGAAGCATCACATGATCTCACTCATTTGTGGATAATAAATAACATTATAAACTGATGAACAAAAGGATAGATACAGAGGCAGTAAAGCTTCAAACAGACTATGAAATTACAGCAGGAAGATTAAAGTTAGGTGAGGTAGACAAGAGATCAATCAAAGGACTTGTATGCATGCATATAAGCATAACCAATGAACATAGACACTAGGGGGTTGGGTTATGCCTGGGAGGGAGGGGGGGAAATGGGGAGATATGTATAAAAATAAATAAATAAATAAATAAATAAATAAATAAATAAATAAATAAATAAAATAAAATAAAATCTAAGTAAAATAAAAAAAAAAGGAAACCACTTACATAAGCACCTATGTCACTCACATGGAGCATATACACAACAGTAATGAGTGAAAGAGTAAAAAAGTAAAAGAAAAAAAAAGATAATGATTCCTGACCTTTACTTGTGGTTATTTAATAATAAAAAACATAAAGCACATATGTACATACTTTGAAATGATGGAACTTTTTAAAAAATAAATAAATGGGAGATGACAATGTAACCATGAAACAATGTAATATGTCGAATCTGACATAACCCGAGGACTGTCTGTATTATGTTCTCTCTTAATTTATGAATATAGCATGGAAAATTTTGTAAATGGAGTCAACTCTGGTTTCAAATTTTCAAAAGATGACAGAATTTTATTGCTACTAATGAGTCCATCTCCTATATTACTTGTTCATGAAAATAACACTACTATTATCATTAGTCCTGAAAAGCAAGAAGTTCCAAGCTGCAATGTATTGTTAAGGGAGATTTTTATTTTAAGTGACACAAAATCTAATTCATTGTTAGATATAAAAAGAAGTTTTGTGACTCATAACTGAAATGTCCAGAGGTAAAAGATAACTACAGTTTGGTTTACCAACTCAAATATATTCAAGGACAAGCATACTCTCGGTCCCAGCTCTGCCTCCTTCTCTGGTGAGCATAAAAGTATGACTACATCCATTCACCAGCTCTTGCTTTATGGTTGGAAAATAGGTGCTCTTTCAGATGTGTCTGTATGCCTCATGTGTGTGTAATTTCATGTGCATATATATGCATGTGCATGTACCACATGGGTATGCATATGTGTACATACACAATCGATGTTCCAGAGGGATATGTTTGAAAAGGACATGAATTATTACATTTTTGAAAAGGATTGCAAAATGGCCGTAACTCATGTTAGAGGAGTGACTGATAAATAAGGAGTGGAAGAAGCCTGGAAAGATTCATGTTAGCAGCAGTAACCATCTCTGATGCACACACTAAGGTGTATGAGCCACTACAGAGCACTGTTTCAACAGGTGGTTGACCTTGATGTCTCCCTCACACCTTTGTGATTAAATAAATGTCCAGATATTGAACTCAGTATTGTCTTACCCTTATTGATCCTTCTTTTCCTCACTTGTAAATTTAGGTGATAACTATCCTTTTTAGAAGGTTGTAATGAGCACAGACTAAATGTGAAAGTGTTTGTAAAATGTTCAGTACATTTCCAGGTTCAAGAGATAATAAATGTCACAGTGCTTCAGCGAATATGTGTGCTGTGGCCTTGAAACGTCTGTCTTCATATTCCCAGGTCTCACATTAACTAGCTGTGTGATCCTAACTAAAATAAGTAATTTCTTTTTTTTCTTAATTTATCTTTATTGTTGAGAGTGTTACAGATATCACCCATTATTCCCCATTGCCTCCTTCACCCAGTTCCCACCCCACCCGAGGCCTTCACTGCACTATTTTCTGTGTCCATGAGCCATTCATAAATGCATATAAGTTCTTTGGTTAATCTTCCCCCCCACACTCTTGCTTCCTACTTTCTTCTGTGCCATGTTTTCTTTCCTCTAGACCATTTTGTTAGATTCCACATATAATATTGTCTTTCTGTGATTGGCTTATTTAACTTAGTATAATAATCTCCAGGTCTTTCAATGCTGTCTCAAAAGGTAAGAGATCCTTGTTTATAATAGCTGCAAATATTCCATTGTGTGAATATCTCACACCTTTTTTATCCATTCATCTGCGATGGGCACTTAGGCTGTTTCTAAATCTTAGCTATTATAAATTTGTGCTGCTATAAACATTGGGGTGCATAAATTCTTTCTGGTAGTTGTTTCAGGGCTCTTTGGATAGATTCTTAGAAGTGAGATCACTGGGGCAATTAGAAGTTTGATTTTTAGTTTTTAAGGAAACTCCATACTCTTTTCCACAGTGGCTGTACCAGGCTGCATTCCCACCAGCAGTGCATAACAGTTCCTTTTCTCCCCAACCTCACCAGCACTTGTTTGTTGAAATTATTGATAGTAGCCATTCTGGCAGATGTGTGGTGATACCTCATTGTGGTCTTAATTTGAATCTCTCTGATGATTAGTGATTCTGAAGACTTTTAAAATATTTGTTTTATTTATTTTTAAAAAGAGAAGAAGGGAGAAGGACAGAGAGATAGAAGTATTGGTGAGAGCAAAACTTAGATTGGCTGATTTCTGCATGCTCTTTATAGGGAATCAAGCCTGCAACCCAGGCATGTGCCCTAATTGAGCATTGAACAGGTAACCTCTTAGTTCATGGGTCAATGCTCAACTACTGTGCCGCACCAGCCAGGCTTTGAGTACCTTTTCATATGTCTCTTATCTGTCTGTATAAAATAAGTGATCTTGCTGTGTGTCAACTACATCTCACAGAGTGGACTAATATTCCAATTTCACTTTCAGACTTTATACCTTCAACAATCAAGTTTAGAAATAAATGACAGCCCATCAGAGTGGTAACTGAGAAAAAGGTAAGGAAACTTTCCTTGTCAGAATCCATAGAAAATGTCATTAGAAGTAGGTGCTATTTTCATTTTCAAACATACTATTTGTTTGGGATTAAGAAATAACTTGATTAGATTAAGCCTTGACTGTCTACTTCTGGGAAGGGGAGACTAGTATAAAAACTAAACCACATCCTACAATAGCTGGTAACTCAAAATAACAGTGATCCAAAGAAAATTTCAAGTATTATTGTAAAAGGATGTTGAAAAATGCCAAGTCTTGAAAATACTGTCACCAGGCCATAGAACAGTTGTTAAAATTTTATAAATCTTCAGTAGAAGAATTTTCTGCCACAAACAGTATGGCTGATATTCTTATTGCCAAATAATATCCATAATAGTGTATTAAAATGATTTACCTTTGGATTTCCATATACACTATAGAATTCTCTGATGCAGTTAGTAGGAACCTATCATTAAAACAGTGGTTCTCAACCTTTCTAATGACATGACCTTTAATACAGTTCCTCATGTTGTGGTGACCCCCAACCATAAAATTATTTTCGTTGCTACTTTGTAACTGTAATTTTACTATTGTTATGAATTGTAATGTAACCATCTGTGGTTTCTGATGATCTTAGGCTTTACAGTAATGGTTCTCAACCTTTCTAATGTTGCGACCCACAGGTTGAGAACTGCTGCTGTAGAGCCTAAGACCATCTGAAAACATAGATATTTACATTACGATTCATAACAGTAGCAAAATTACAGTTATGAAATAGCAACAAAAATAATTTTATGGTTGGGGGTCACCACAACATGAGGAACTGTATTAAAGGGTCACAGCATTAGAAAGGTTGAGAACTCTGCATTAAAAAATAAAGCTACCAACAACAGTGAACTGTGGACATAAAAGTAGGTCTAATAATTCTTTAGATTAGGAAATTAATTTTCGTACTGCTCACGAATGCAGTTTAATAGTTTAGCATTACAATGGATAGTTTAATTTTTCACTCATTATAAAAAGCCCTGGAATACATTTTAAAGGTTTATGTGTAGTCATATCAGTGAGACATTACCTAAATATTTCTCTAATTTGTGTGGCATCTGAGAAAAACTAAATTTAAAGCAAGGTGTTGGGTTAAGAGGCCAATACAAATTAAAATTAAAACATTAAGATACTACACAAAGCCTGAGAGCAAATTTCTATTATATCATTTCTTCAAATTATAACATTCATTTCTAAAGCTATGAATTCTGACCTTATGTATAATTGGGAAAGAAAAGTTTGGTTTTATTTCCTTTTAATAATCTAAAAGAGAATATAGCAATGAAGTAAAATAATACAGAACACATATATATTTACTTTGCTTTAAAAAATGCCAGAATTTTGTTTGCAGAAGTTATAACTATTAACATGCTTAGAACTTTATTAAATAAGCATAGTTATATGTTATATTATTTATCCTTCAGAACATTTGTTTAATATTATTCCAATAAAATTTGACAGCTATGCTAAGATTCAAATCTAAGTATGTAATTTTAGAAGTTACCATCTTAGACACTCTGATATATAACTTAAAAATATGCATATGTATGTAGTTACATTAATTTAATAAAGACATAAAAAGTCTTGGGATGTGCATAAAATCAGAAAGAATGTTATCATAATATTAATAATCCTTAAAAATCTCCTAAAAAACAATATACATGCAAATAATACCAAATTCCAATATCTCAAACTATGTTATAAAATTAAAACAAAATGACTACTATACTACTAGTAAAGTAATTAAACTAAGAATGTTGAAGTTCAGAAAATTCTAAAAGTAGGGTAGTTTTGGTTAAAGTAGGAATCACCAAATTCCTCTATAGTACATGTGACCTTTTAAGAATGATGATTAAAGAAAATCAATTGGAGATCTAAGATAGCAGAAGAGTAGATGAATATTACACTCATGTCCTCCTAGGACCAAACTGGAATTACAACTAAAATATAGAAAAATCAACCTGAATAACCAACTGAAGACAGCTGAGAAGTCTTACAACCAAGGATTCACCGAAGAAGCCACACTGAGACTGGTAGGAAGGGCAGAGATGTGAAAAGGGTTGGCCATGCTTCCACGGGTAGCTGAGATCTAGAGGTTCTCTGTGATGAGTGTGGGGTTTCAATCGAAAGCTGAGCTCCCCATCCCAGAGCACCAGAGTCAGGAAGAAGTTCCCACATAACATGTACCTGTGAAAATTAGGGGTAATTATGTCTGCCAGGGAGAGACAGAAGTCTGCTCGATACACCAATGCTCTCTAAAAGGGCCAATGCACAAAATCTTGTTCACAGCCTTGACTTTGTCAAAAGGAGGGAGGAGTAGACTAGAGTTGTGTGAGTAGAGACTGAGGCTTGTGGCTTGAAAAAAGCTGAAAGGACAGCCACCAGCATATCTGTGCTGAATAACTCTCCCACACCACATATGCCATCTTTCATAGGAAGAACAATCCCCTCCATATGGCTTCAGCCCAGTAGAATCCAATATTCCTACCCTCTGAACTTCATGTAGCCCTCCCTGCAGACCTTTCACCCTGCTAAGGGTCAGCTGTCAGAGAAAGGATGTTGAGGTCTGGGCAGATTCAGAGGGTGTCAGTGACTTAGTTGAATGACTTTGGGGTGGGGACATTCCCTCATTTTTATGTGAGCCTGTCTGGTGCCTTCCTCTCATAGGAGATTTACTATCCCCAGTCTCTGGGCTCCTGGTGGCCCAAACCTCCCCATTCTGGTGAATCCATCCTGCTGTTCTGGGCAAAAATGCGACAGACTGAGCTGTGTGACTCCTGAGTGAGAGCTACTCACAGCTCTCTCTCTCAACCCAGATAGGCATTTCCCACTAATAGGAAGTCCATTAGCCCCATCTTCCTGACTCCCAGCTGCCCAGTCTGGCTGAGATCAGGCTCCTGACAGAATCTGGGACAAACTGAATTGTGTGGCTCTAGGATGGGGGCCATTTCTCCCTCAAACACTGACCTGTGCAGAGTCTGCCCTGCACATGGCCAAATCCTGTTCTGCTTGGATCAGATACACTCTACTGGCCACACTCTGACAACTCCTTGAGATTCTGCTCCACCACAAGATGTGTAAGCATCTAGCAGTTGGCAGTTAGACTTGGTGTGTTCTAGGATACCTGCTGAGTGGCCTCAGAACCAGCACTGGCATCGAGTTTGAACCTATATCAATCTGATCTACACTAATAACCCCTCCCTTGTGACTCAGTGAAACTATGCTTCATGCAGCTCGGGTACTACTAAAGGCTCTTTCAGTGACTGAGCCTACAAGGCAACCAACAGGTGGAGACAGGAAAAGGTGGATCTTTTTGGACTTTTGCTGATCTCCCATAAGGCCTGGTGCTGGTAAGAGCCAGCCTTGATGCACAGCTTGGTCCTTAAGGCAAACACCCATGCACAGCAGAAGCATCCACAAACTGTTGATAATTTTGTAGTTTCAAACGGGTTTTCAAGGCCAGTCACAGAGTGTGTGTGAGAAATGGCTCACCTGTCCAAATTTCAAATGATGGATGAAGAAACAGAAGCATGGCAAAAATGAGACTCTTAATAATACTTTAGAGAGCGAGCGCCCATTTTACAAGATCACACATAGGGCAAAGGACGTAGCCTATTTATTTAGACCCTCCTCTAGTTCTTCATTGGTTGAATGCTATTTCATCACTTATTTCCTAATAGATCCCCTAGGTCTTGCTGTCTCCCATTGGGTTATTTAAAAAGATGGGCCAGGGCCTTCTCTAGTCACCTCCACCTCCCTTGTCTAGGAGAATCTTCCTAGAACATGTGCTATCAGCCATGTGTACAGCTCTCATCCTTTTTCCCCATCCCCACATCTTGTTTGTTCTGAGGAAATTCAGCAGCTGCCTGGCCACATGCTATTTCTTTTCTATGAAGATAAATCAGAGGCCTGTTTCCTACAAATGTCTGACATTGGCTTGCACCAGAGGCCCATCTAAGAGGCCCCAGAGCTAACACACCTGATGGCCAGCTTCAGACATCAGAGCAGGATTCATTAGCTTCTCTGGAAGCATATCCAAAGAAAGATCTCAGCAGGCACAAGACTCTGCTGAGGCAAACTCTGCTTCATGGGGTCAGCACCTGCACAGCAGCTCATGCACTGTGGTCCATGTGCATACACTCACTAAGCCAGCCAGAGAGCAAACCCTACACATGAATAGGCAATCAAGACTCAGTTACAAAAGGAGCACCCAGCCCAGTTGGGTGTAGCTCAGTTGTTGAATGTCAACCCTGGAACCAATAGGACATTGGTTCTATTCCCCATCCGGGCATATGTTCAGGTTATGGGCTCGATCCCCAGTGGGAGGCATGCAGGAGGCAGCCAATCAATGACTTTCTCTCATCATTGATGTTTTTATCTTCCTCTCCCTTCCTCTCTGACATCAATAAAAATATTTTTAAAATGTTTTAAAAAAGGGGGAAACCCACAAAATTCACAAAAGGGAATTCCTGGAGCACCTAACTTAGATGATCAAGGAGACTGTGTTACTAGGTCCTACAGAACACATACTACATATTACATACTCAAAAAATATATATAGTTTTGCCTTGGATGGTATGGCTCAGTTGCTTCAGTGTCCTCCTGCACAACAAAAGACTGGGGAGTCATAGTCAGTTCTATCTAATACATAGATGTAATCACAAAAGGTAGACAAAATGGGGACAACAATCATGCCTCAAATTAAAGAAGAGGAGAATTTCCAGAAAAGAAGATCCAAATGAAATAGGAACTTGGTGAGAATTGCAATAGCATAAAAAAGGACAGAGGAACCATTAAAAGATCTAGTTAGAAATGAAGAATACAATTTCTGAAATGAAGACTACGCTAGAAGGAATAAACACAGGATTAGGTTAGCAATTTAGAAGGGTAGAAAAAAACACCTAATCAAGCAGCAAGAAAAGGAAAAAAAAAATTAAAAGTGAGAATAGTGTGAAGGACCTTTGTGACAACATGAAGCATAACAATATCCTCATCATAGAAATAACTATAGGAGAAAAAAGAAAAACTCTTTGAGGAAATAATGATTGAAAACTTCCCTAACCTGGTGAAGAAAACAGACAAACAAGTCCAGGAAGTAAAGAAAGTGTCAAACAAGATGAACTCCAAGAGGCACATGCCAAGACACATTATAATTAAAATGACAAAAAGAATTTTAAAAGCAGCAAGAGAAATATAGATAGTTACCTCAAGAGAGTTCCCATAAGACTGTCAGCTGAGCCCTGACCAGTTTGGCTTCAGTGGATGGAGGGTTGGCCTGTGGACTGAAGGGTCCCAGTTCAATTCCAGTCAAGGGCATGTACCTTGGTTTCGGGCACATCCCCAGAAGAGGGTGTTCAGGAGGCAGCTGATAGATGTTTCTCTCTCATCAATGTTTCTAACTCTATCCCTCTTCCTTCTTCTCTGTAAAAAATAAATAAAACATATTTAAAAAAAAATACTGTCAGCTGACTTCTCAACAGAAACATTTTGGGCCAGAAAGGATTGACATGAAGTACTCAAAGTGATGAGAAGCGAGGACCTATAACCAAGACTACTTTACTTAGCAAAGCTAGCATTTAAAATTGAAGGAGAGCCTAGCTGGTATGGCTGAGTGGTTGAATGTATTTGTCAATGATATATTTGGTAAGATGTTAATTTCTGAAATATTTAAAGAACTTATACAAACCAACATCCAATTTAAAAATGGGCAAATGATCTGAATAGACACTTCTCCAAAGAGTACATACAGATGGCCAAGAGACATGTGAAAAAAATGCTCAAAGTCATTAATCACCAGAGAAATAACAAATTAAAATTACAATGAGATATCACTTCACACCTGTCAGAATGGCTATCATAAAAAAATCAACAAACAGCAAGTGCTGGAGAGAATGTGGAGGAAAGGAAACACTAATTCCTTACTGGTGGGAATGCAGTCACTGTGGAAAATTATGTGGAGTTCCCTCAAAAAAAAAATGGAACTTCTGTTTGATCCAGTAATTCTACTTCTAAAACTCCCCCAAAACTAATCTGAAAGAATATATGCACTCCTATGTTCATAGCAGTGCTATTTACAATAGCCAAGATTTGGAAACAGCCCAAGTGCCCATCAGTAGATGAATGGATAAAAAAGCTGTAGGACATTTATACAATAGAATATGATGCAGCTGTAAAAAATATTATGTTAAGTGAAATAAGCCAAACTGAGAAAGACAAATATCACATGATCTCACTTACTTGTGGAATCTAATGAACAAAATGAATTGACCAACAAAATAAGACCTGAAGCAGGGAGGCATGGAACAGAGTGGCATACCTCATTGTGGGGCTGGGGGTGATGAGAAAAGATAAAAAAAAAATTATATACTTATATGCATAGCCCATGAACATGGGCAATAGGGTAGTGAAGACCTGGGGCAGGGGAGGTGGGTAAGGCTGGAAGAAGGGGGAAAGAGGAGGGGAGTGGGAGATATTTTTAATACTATAAAAAGCCCCAGAGATAGGTGTTTCCATGAATGGAGTTTGAGTCACTTCAAATTGAAAGCAGCTCTGTGAATGAGACTTCTAGACACTGTAGATCTAGTAGTGACAATGCTCTGGGGATAGGACTTTTAGAAAAACTCCAAGCCTGGTTCTCTCCTTTCAGTGGCTTTGCTGTTTTCATGCAACAGTTGTTGTGACACTAGTGATTTTCAAGGTTATAGAAGAGCTAGGAAAAAAGTGTAAAACATAGAGTAATTTAATAGCCACAAAGCTCACTGTTTTTACCAAGACTTAACCATTTCTTTTGAAGAAATGTTTCTATGGTTGTACAAGTCTTTGGTTACTTTTGTTATTGAAATAAAAGGGTTCATTTGCCTGTGTATATCAAAACAAAGTAAAACTCAAACATATATTTGCAGCAAAGAAAGCAGAGGTTTATTAGTTAAGAAAATGATGTTAAGCCTGGAGACACAGATGAATTAGTGTCTAAAACTTGACTCCCTGGTGGCCCACATGGGGACAGATTATATATGGAAAAATTTTTAATCATGGTGATTAAATCGGTTGGGGTCAAGGGCTCTACTTATTAGTTGGGGCCAGGGTAGGGAGTAGTTGATCATTGTATTAGGTTCATATGTCAACCATGGCTTTGCTCTTTCTAGTTCCTAGGGTGTGGTTGATAGGGTCTTTTAGCATTTTGAGCCTGGGGCTAAAACACAGAGATGTCATCTTTCATTTGAGTGAAACTAAAACAGGCAAGTAAGCCAGGACAAGTGGAATATGGAAACTGAGACAGATAGTTAAATGGGCAAGCAGTTTACATCCATCTAGTAAATTGCAAAATCCTATCATCTGTAATCAAGGACACTTAAGAGTAAATGGTTTATACTTCTCCCCAACCAGAGGGTAAATAGCTTAAATCACCCTTTCAGGGAGTTAGCAGAAATCAAATTAGTGTTACTTGCCAACTATATTCAAGGACAGATGAAATTAAGAGAGTAAATCTCAGTTGGCACATCAACATAAAGCTGATGAGTATTGCATTGAGATCCTCCCCTAAGACCTCCCCCAAACTCCCAGCCTTAAAAAAAAAAAAACACACAAAACAACAAAAAAATAAAACTTAAAAGGAATGTCCCAGCAACCCTCTCCCTCCCAGAAATATGCCCTAGTCTTTCCCTTCCCTCTCTTTTTCCATCATAGGCATGCATCTCCTAAACGCTAAGGGATCCCACTAGGTTTGCAACCAGGGGACTAATGGGCAGTGTCAGCTTGTTCCCAGCTACTGCCCTAACCCTGACACCAGGGATCCCTTTTCTTTGACTTCTCAGTGAGCCAAAGCAGCATAGACTAGGCTCATTTCTCCACCTCATCTGTCCTAGGCCCTCCCTTTTTCACTGTCCTTGATTTTAACAAACACTGTCTACAATTTACTCATATTGTGAAGTCTTTCCAGCATGAAGTCAAGAACTCATACATTACTGGCCACTTTACACAAACCAAACTCCCTTTCCTATAACAAAACTCTATTTCTGTGGTCAACTGACCTGAGGCTTTGTTCTTAAGACAGTTTGATACTGATCAAAAATGGCTTAATGATTAAGGGAGGGAGTGGACAGACAAATTAGAGTTTTGTCTTGGATTGTGTGGCTCAGTTGCATGAGTGTCCTCCTGCACAATGAAAGGTTGCTGGTTAGATTCCCAGTCAGTGCAGTTTGTGGGCTCCATCCCAGGTCTGGGTGCCAATCAGTGTTTCTCTTTCACATCAATAATGTTTCTCTCTCTCCCTATTCCTTCCTATCTCTCTAAAATCAATAAAAATAGTGTGTTTTTTATAAATAAAGTTTTTTTGTGGTTACACTTTCAAGAGTTCTGTAAAAGTTAATATTGAAGCTTTCTCTTTTTTTTTGTTTTGTTAACTTTTCTAACTTTTTTGTTAGAAGAATGGTGTTTTGGACCACATCTGCTATTCTGAAAGTCTCATTAGTATTTCTTAATTTAAAAAGATTTGAAGCTTCTTTAGTCATAAGACAAAACTTCTCCATTTTATATTTTCACTGGAGATTTTAGAAGAAACAGAAGCCATTTTTTTTAAAAAAAGTGTCAGAATCCTGAGAGAATGGCTATTTCAGGAAACTGCTCTAATGAGTATGCCTTTCATATATTTCCCTAGGAATTGTAAGTCCTCCCTTATATCAGTTAGAGGACCTGAAAGCCAATGACTTGTCATTGATAGTTTAGACCACTCTAGAATCAATTATTTGATTGTTACATTTCATTGTTATCCACTAATCATTTTTTGAGGATTTAAAAATAACATCTTCTGTAAAAACTGTATATCATAAAATTTTGACATTACTGTGTACTAGTGTGTGTGTGTGTGTGTGTGTGTGTGTGTGTGTGTGTTAGGTAGGGTGTTTACCCCATCGACTACCTTACTCAGAAAGAAAGGCAATGTATCCCATGGGGAAAATGTGTCTTGAAATAGAATTCAAAATTTAGGTGTTCCATTAGCTATGTAATATTGGATGCTGAATTTCGTACTATATTTGATCATATTTTATTTTATATAAAATGGAATGTAAGATGAGAGAAATTCCTGAGTTAATCTAAATGTTAAAATTATTGGCATGAGATGTAGATTGGTAAGATTGAGAAAATATATGTTTATTACATATGTTTTTATTCCAATTGTAAGCAATGTAATTATAAACAAAACAATGAATTTTCAGGGACTTTAGATTCTATGACAGGATAACAAACAAGCATGTAAGGAAATATTTGATTAAGGGTTTGACTTTCAACTGAAATGGAAAACTTCAGACACTTTCTATTTTAATTATCTAGGTTGTGATTCACATAATTTTTATTGGTATGATGCCAAAAATGTGTAAGTTATGTTAATAAATATATTAACCGACTAATTAAATGATGGTTGATAAGCATGCAGAGCTTTGAAAGTTAAAGTTGAGAAGTAAGAACACCCTTATATAGTGTTTTAAAGTTTATTTGTTTTCATTTGAACATATTTTAATCTAAAAATTTAATTATCTTTTATTTTTAAATAAGGCTTCATCTGGTTTAATTTCTTATTCATTTAAACATTATATTGGCAAATAATTATGAAATATACTATGATTATATAAAATCATTGGATTAGATTAATTATTGTTAAAAACTTCAAGGATTTCCTAGGAAATGAATACATTTTCTATTATAGGATTGAATAATGACTTATCCCTAATATTTTTCATAGCCTTCATTAAACAAGGATCTCATTACATTGTATTAGAGAAAAATTACTATAATTGATAAAACCAAAACCCTATATTTTCTGTCTATTTGCTCCCCCCCAAAAAATATGAAGGAAGTTACAACATAAAAATAACCTATGTCCTCTTGTTTTTAAATTTTTAAAAATATTTTTATTATTTTTATTCTACCTTCAAAATGTCAATAAAACTAAGAAGAATCATTTGTTTTTAAAGTATCAAATAGAAAACAAATTCTTTATCCATGTATTTATGAGTGAAAAATATAAAACCTAGTCAGCCAATTAATAATTTTTTTGATAAATCAGAATAATAAAACATGCAGAAATTAAGGATTTACTAATGATAGTGGATCTCAGACTTAGATCATCTATTTTATGACTGACTCTAAACAAGGACTTAAAATATTTACTCATTAACTTATACTTTATTCATTCATTTGTATGTATAAATCCAGGCAAACATTAACTGTTATTGTAATTCAATATATTTTTTATGATGAACATTGAACATTTTTATTCCTTCTTAGTAGAAAATATGTCAAGGATGAGAAAACTAGTAAATGTAAGCAAGGGGGTGTTTATCAACGAAGTTGGGTCATTGAACAGATCATGTTGATTATGGACTTGTTCTGTGCTATGGTCTGATGTGTTCTAAAATTCATATGTTAAAATCTTAACTGTCAAAGATGATCATAATAAATGGTGCAGGCTGTGAGCCACGAAGAGTACCTAAATCAGAAGGCAACCATGTTGGTGCCTTGATCTTGAGCTTCCTGCCTTAAGAACTATGAGAAATATTTTCTGTGATTTGTTTTTTTTTATAAGCTACCTAGTCTGTTAAATTTTGTTACAGCAGCTAAATGGAATAAGACAATTTGAAAAGTTCTGATACAACTTCAGGAAGGAATAATTACTGCAAAAGAAAAATTCATATTAACGTAAGACACATTCAGACCTGTGAAAAAAAATTTTTTATATATTTTATTGATTTTTTACAGAGAGGAAAGGAGAGGGATAGAAAGTCAGAAACATCTATGAGAGAGAGACATCGATCAGCCGCCTCCTGCACGCCCCCTACTGGAGTTGTGCCCACAAGCAAGGTACATGCCCCCGACCGGAATCGAACCTGGGACCTTTCAGTCAGCAGGCCGATGCTCTATCCACTGAGCCAAACCGGTCTTGGCTGAAAAAAATTTTTATGAGTTTATTTGAGCCAAACTGGCAACATTTGCTGTGAAGCAGAATCTCAAAGGATTGAGATTATGCTCCCCAAAATGGCAGTTTTGCACCTTATTTTATACATTACAATCAAAAGAGGAGACATAAGTGGGTTATACGAAATCCATTGGGAGCTGGGAGAAAGCAAAGCAGGGAGACCTCTGGGATTGGATAAAAAGTAAAGTGATATACATATACTTCTTTTACTAAAATGGGTGCAGAATAGTGTAAACAATGAACTCAATAACTATGAGGGGATTTGTAGTCTCCACAGAGTGGTGCCTGTGCTTTGAGGGGTCCAGAGTAAAGAAAAGTTACTTTGACATTCCAATGATATGTTATTATAGATGCAAAAAGACAATAGACTCAGTTAAGGTCAAGATTGACCTTTGTTAGGGAAGATAGCAGCCTAGCACATGACTACCCACCATAACAGCTTTTTGGTTTTAGAAGTTTTAATTTCAGACCATCTTTTGTGGTTACTTTAAGTCTTTGAGCTTGCAAAATCACCATGCAGGCCTTTCCTGAACTAGTCAGGTTAATGTGGCCCCTTTTGTCCACATTAGTGAGCTTTCAAAATAGTCGAAGCTCCTGATATTTGCTATTTACCTTCATTATGACTGCCTTGTGATCGGTGATGTGATTATGTTCTATTTTACATGAAAGCTCTCAAGTAAAAGTTAAAACAATACATCATTATTAGATGACTGAAAAATTATAAGCTACCCAATGCCATTATCTTTACTTCTCATTCAGTAAGAGCCTTAAAGATGTACAGTTTTAAGGGTTAAGGGTCAAATCAAAGGCCATAATATAAAGTTTCAAAGATAGATATTTAACTAAGGATGAAGAGAGCTCACAAATCTGAGTAACTGTCTTTCTTGTAGAAATGACATATTTATAGTATTCTTATATATTATTTACATGAAAGACAATTGATCAACTTCATTTTTATCATTACTATTACTTAAATTAGAGACAACATGCAAGTATGTACTTTGTAATTTATACATTTACTGCAACAACATATAGAATAGGATAAAATCAAAACTCTGAATATGACACTATTTAAAAATCCTTCCAGTTTCATGATTTTCTATGTAGTAAGCACAATCTCAAGAACCTGCTTTGAAATAAATGTAAAATTATGCATGAAATATATTAAATGTAGAATGGGCATCTTCAAGAACATTACTAAGAGAAGCATATTACCTGTACTAAAACTGATTTATGTTGGGAAAGGTTCATATTTTTCTAATGGGCAGGCATGGCAAACATTGCATCATAGTAAATCCTTTAAGACTGATATGTTATACTATTTCTGGGCCTAAGGTAGTTGAAAATATAGGCATACAATAAAAAGTTCAGATATTACCTACATAAGCCAAACTGAAATATATCTATCTTGGACCTCTGTGTTTCAAATTTAAATTTCTGGAGATAAATCACTCCATGCAATAATTACCTACAGAGGAAACATATCACACAAACATATTCAATGAAACAAATGATGGTGTTTATCATTTGCTTTCTCAATTTCATTGTGTAAAATGAAAATGTTTGTTGATAGCTAAACACCATAGTTCTCAAATTATCTATAAGTAAATTACAATAGAGCTACAACTGGAAATGCTGTTGTTGTAAGATTGTTGGCACAGAAAGTAAGGAAAAGGAAGTCTAAAGATACTCCAAACAAAAGAAGGTAAATCAGGTTCTGAAGGAAGCACAAAAATAAAAAAATAAAAAATAAATAAACTAGTCAAAGACAGAGAAAGTCATTACTTTGCTGAAAAATAGAGAAGGCAAGAGAGACATTTGCCAGTTCATAGCCTTAAGTAAAGGGAAGAGCTTAAAAGGTGGACTAAAAGAGGCAGCCTCAGGAAGTGATACTTTGAAAGAATAAAGAATAGATAAAGAAAGAAAGTACCCAGTGGAGATTTTGAAATGCAGGGGAAAAATATGAAAAAAAAAATAACATGAAAAGTAAGGATCCTGCACAAATAAAAACAAATCTATAATATCAAAAGGATAATATGCAAATTAGATTGGAAGTCCTTCTGGATGACCTTCCAGATGACCTTCCAGATGAAATTGGAGCTGCGAGGGGAGCCCAGACCCTGGGTTGTCAGAGAGGAGCTGGTGCCAGCAGCCAGGGGAAGGAAGGCCTACTCTTGCATGAATTTCGTGCATTGGGCCTCTAGTCTTAATATAAGCATAACTACTTAGAAACCTTATCTTCTTTAATCTGGACCTCTAAGTTGTGTTTTTTTTTCCTCTTTGACTTAAATGCCCTTACCTAGCGCCCTGACTCACCGATCTTCCTCTCCCTTGCTTAATCATTAAGCCCTTGGGACAGTGATGCTGTGATCAGCATTCAGTAGTCTTAGGGAAAAGGTCCTGGGTCTCCTGACTACAGAGACAGAGTTTTCAATCAAACTAAAGATACTCTTTTGGCCTTAGTTGTGTTTTAGCTCCAGACACAAGAAAGCTGAATGGTCCCATCAAACCAATCATTGCAAAGTTAGAAAGAACAACTCCATAGTTGGCATCAGGACTAGATACAAAGATTAATTACATCCTACCCTAGCACCAACCAATCAGTAGAAACCACAACCCTAACTCCTTTAGTCACCATGATAAAATATTTTCACTATATAATTCATTCCCTTAAAGTCTTTGGGGCCTAGGTCTTTGAGCATTAACTTGTCTGTGACTCTAGGCATGGTGCCATCTCCTTATTAAATTACTACTTTCTTGGCTGCAAACACCTGTTCATGCCTTATTGGACATTGATGTGTGCAGAAAATGGACCCTTTTGTCTGGTAACATAAGCCCAAACTTCCCACTATCACTACCATTCCCATGAAAATCAGCTACTACAGAAACACAGCAAGATGCTATCCAAATCTATAATAGTTAGTGGTTTATAGCCTCATTTATTTTCACAATTTCCAAATTGCTTCCTTGATGGTAAGAAATCCCATAGAAAAAGCCAAGTGCAAACCTCAGAGACTAACCCCCTTGCCAGAAAGACAATAAATAAAGAGCAGTATAATTTCCTGGAGTGAATGGGAGGGATATAGAGCCAATTTTTAGACCTAAAGGATGCTGAAACGTGGTCTCATTATATTCCCTTCATTCACTAGTCTGGTACCAACACACTTTAGATATATCCTGGCAGATGAAAGTGTACTATCACAAATTCAAATAAATACTGATAGTAGCCTCAAACACAGTACTGGCTACACTAGAGATAATTATTAACTTGGATTCCTATAGTTCATATACAGTCATTGATTGAGCTGCTGTGTCCTTTCTCCTCATAATCAGGTGATTGAGAAGACACAATCAGGTGATTGAGAAGAAGCAGAAGCACTTTGCATCCACATGGTGTATTAATTTCTGGGGCTGCTTTATCACATTACCACAATCTGGGTGGCTTAAAACAATAGAAACTTAGTCTCTCAGCTCTGGAGGCCAAAGTCTAAATTCAAGGCATCAGGAGGGTTGATTCTTTCTGAAGGCTCCAAGGGAGAATCTGTTCCATGCCTGGTCATTCCTTTAGTCCTTAGCTTTCCTTGGCTTGTAGCTTCAGTCACACCAGCACTGCCTACCTTTTCCCATGTGTCTCTGTTGTCTGTTTTTATAAGCACAGCAGTCTTTAGATTAGAGCTCACTCTAATCCAGTTAGGATCTCATTTTAAATTACTAATTACATCAACAAATATTTCATTATTTCCAGAAATAATATTTTGCTGTTCAGTATAGACATGAATTTTAGGGGGACATTATTCAACCTAGTATATCTGGTACACATTTGCATTCCTACTTTGTAATATATTAGTTCTAACAGACTTCAATTACTTAAGATATTCTAGATATGTCACATTCGTTGACTAGTATATTGACAACATCATTGTCAAAGGATGACATTTTGCTGTATGAGCAAGGCATAGAAAGTATCCTAGAGTCTTTTGTAATACACAGGTACTTGATAGGGTGAGAACTGAGATCTATAAAGTCTATAAAACTTTAGGTTTAGACATGTAGGTAATGTGGAGTGCAAGAACACTGTGTCCAAAGAAAAACAACAGCAATAATAACAACTATTTATTGCATTTCTCAGTCCCTACCAATAAGATACAATACAATGCCATCTTGAACTCTGAATTCTGAAGGTGGAACATTCTATACTTGATTAAATACCACTAATCTAGTTATCAAAGTTCCACTTAAATTTATCAGTTTTGTATAAGACACAGAGAAGCAAATAATCCCACTGTAGGCCAGTCTGTAGTATAAGTAGCCTGTAGCTTGGGAAATATCCTTGATGATTTTAAAGGTATGTGTAATGAATATAGATGTCATATGCAGGTTGTGGTAAGACAAAATAGAAAAATTTAGGGTTGTAAAGAAGCAAGAAGGTAATTATAGTTCAAAACTCAGCCTTGATATGTTACTGGACCCTGATTAAGATGGAGAACTTAATTATGGGATATCAAGTAACTATACAATCAAAGCTACTTATTATGTTGCATCTCAGACACAACAAATAAAAATTCCATGCAGTTGAAATTCAATCCATTATGAGTGTGGTAGATCTGGCATAAGAGCTGGAAAGTACAACAGAGGTTCATTGGGTCAGATCCCCAAATCACCCACTGTTCATGCAACAATACATTTCCCATAGCTAACATTTAGCAGTCATGTGAGAGTTTCTTAATGCCAGCTGGCAGAGAGATACCACTAGATTCAAAGAAGGAATATCTCATTTATGTATATACAAGATAGATTGTACTGTTCTGGGCCTCAGTCCCATAAAAAGGTGGACCTAACAATCAGGGATCAGGCAAAAATCTTCTCAATGTATAGAACTCTGGGAAGTGCACTGTGTCTATCTACACTATTGGAAAGAACAGTATTATGAGGTCAGAATATACACAGACACGTGGGCAGTGGGAAATAGATTTGTTGCTTAGATTAGATTCTAGAGGGTGAAATACTGGAAGATATCTGAGACAAAATTTGGGAATGAGGAATGTGGATAGACCTATGGGAATGGGTTGAAGTATGAAGATCTTTAGAAAGAATAGAAAATCTATAGAGAACATTCACTATTGAAAGGTCATTGAACAATCAAAGACAACTACCTATGGCTGAAAAAATGAGCTTATTAAGAAGGGACAGATAGGGTATAACCTAGAAAATATATTTGGCCAGGCAGCATGAGTTGCCACTCTCCAAGGTTGATCTTGACACTGATGCTGCCAGAGGCAATTCTAAAAGAACAATATGAGACAAAAAAGATCCACTTTTTTGGTTGGACTGGTTGAATTGCACTCATACTCTGGGAGGGCCAGTGATTTATCTTAACTGGAATGTACACTTATCCCAGATATGTACATGGATTTTCTCCCTCCAGGGCTTCAGCCAGCATCACTACCCAAAGCTTACAAATGGTTTTATTTACTTCTGGGAAACAATCCGCTATTGGTTTCTCACATTTCTACAGGTCTCCTGAGAACAAGTACTGACAGCCTTTGTTCCCGTCTACCCATGATATTTGCAAAATGAATGGCCTTGTTGGTAGAGATTGTATTTCTCTCTAGAGCAGTGGCTCCCAACCTTTCTAATGCCTCGACCCTTTAATATAGTTCCTCATGTTGTGGTGATCCCCAGCCATAAAATTATTTTCGTTGCTACTTCATAACTGTAATTTTGCTACTGTTATGAATCAAAATGTAAGTATCTGTGTTTTCCAATGGTCTTAGGCTCTACAGCAGGGGTTCTTAACGACCCACAGGTTGAGAACAGCTAGCAGGGTCACCTAAGACCATTGGAAAACACAGATATTTACATTATGATTCATAACAGTAGCAAAATTATAGTTATAGAGTAGCAACAAAAATAATTTTATGGTTGGGGGTCACCACAACATGAGGAACTGTATTAAAGGGTTGCAGCATTAGGAAGGTTGAGAAACACTGCTCTAAAGCAATAGGGAGCCATGTCTATTGCTTATCCTATATAATAAAAGAGAAACTTGTAAATCAACCATACCTCCGCTATGCTCACCAGCCAATCAGGAAGAGTATGCAAATTAAATCACCATACATAGGCACCCACTGGCCTATAGGCCCGCTGATAGGCCCTGAGCAGCTGGGGTCCCAGATTGCCTAAGGGTGTAGGCACAAATTGGCCGGAGGTGGGGTGAAACACCTGGGTTCGTGGAAGGCAGGCATCCATTCTGCCATGGCAGCTCTGGGCCAGTGGGCAACGTGGAAGCTGGGAATTCTGGTGGGTTAGGTGGGACACCTGCCTACCCTGCCTGCCCAGAGCACACTGCCCAAGGTGATGAAGCCAGATTCCCATCTCCAGGTCTGTGGGCAGCGAGCACAGGCATGGACAGGCTGGTGGGCAGCACGCAGAGAGCTTCTGGGAGGAGGAGGCCAGTGGTCGGAGGGTGGCCAGTACTCCCCACATGGCTGAAGTGGCAGCCATGACCATGCCAGGTGGAACCTGCAGGTCAGCAGTTCCAAGGAGTGGCAGCACAAGTCCCACTTCCCGGTCCAGAAGGTGTGAGATCACAGGGACAACCATCATGGTGGGCCAGATTGACGTCCTTCTGGCCGGGCCACAGGGGTTTGCAGATCTGCACAGCTGCAGGCCTCTGGTGGATTCCCTCCCTCCCTACCCCTGCCACTTGTGAAAGTCCCCCAGCGGGCCTCCACCCACACACACCTACAGCAGTCCTAGACCATGCTGTGTGCAAGTTTCCCTAGCCCTCTCTAATCCCTCCCTCCTGGCCCTCGCTCCTCCTCAGCACTTCCATCAACCCCATCATGCCTACATCCCCACAGGACATATGCACGTCCCCTCTGGCATGCTCGCGTCCTTTGGAGGGTGTCTGGGTGTTCTGGCTGAGGGTGGGCACCTGTGGGATGACAGTGAGAGGGACAAGCGGTGATGCCCTGTTCCCGCGGAGGCCAGTGTGGTGACAAGATCACCTCTGTGGGGTTAATACAGGTGCTGAGGCGGGAGCAGGTGCAGGCAGAAACACCTGGTGGGTGTGGACGGCCCTCACTGAGGTGCCTTCGGTCAGCATCCAAGATCAGGACTCCAGAGGAGGCGAGGAGTTCCTTCCTCTCAGTGAAATGGTGGCATAGTTGGGGTGACTGCAGAGGAGGAATGTGCACTTTGGGTGCCAGCGCCCAGGAACAAAGGCTGCCCTGACTGAGCCTCCCTGGCTTGGGGCCTAGCACACTCCTGCCCTGCAGCAGGTGATAGGACACTTTTCCGAGTTAATTAGAAAAAAACACTGATTCTCCTGCTGCCTGTGAAGGTGGAAAGTGGAGTAGGGAGACATGTGGGGAGTGAGTTAGGTTCACTGTCTGGGGGTCCCAAATCTGCCCTTGGTTCCTTTCACTGCTGACTAGAGACATACAGGGTGTCCCCCAAAAATGTATAGACACTTTGAATACCTACTAATTCCAATGGGTTTAAGCATGAAAAAAAAAAAGAAAGGAAGGAAGGAAGGAAGGAAGGAAGGAAGGAAGGAAGGAAGGAAGAGAGGGAGGGAGGGAGGGAGGGAGGGAGGGAGGGAGAGAGAGAGGGAGAGAGAGAGAGAGAGAGAGAGAGAGAGAGAGAGAGAGAGAGAGAGAGAGAGAAAGAAAGAAGGAAAGAAAGAAAGAAAGAAAGAAAGAAAGAAAGAAAGAAAGAAAGAAAGAAAGAAAGAAAGAGGAAGGAAGGATGGAAGAGAAATAACAAAGGAGCGGTCATCTGCTAAAAGTATGGGCACAAACCACCAGTCAGACATTCCCTGAAGGGTCCCAGATTGGAGAGGGTGCAGGCAGGACTGAGGGGTCCCCTTTCACGCCCACTTCATGCACGAATTTTGTGCACTGGGCCTCTGGTTTTAATGATTTGTGTTTCCTAAGCTAATAGTTTTTCTCAGCAAAAACCTGCCCTCTCCTCCGTGCCTCAATTTGAGATGATTGTTGAAAGCATATGTCATCTCCAGAACTTCCCATAATTGTGGTCTCTGTTGGCAAGTGCATGGCAGTTCAACTATCTCTCCTGTCCAACCCTGTTTTTCTCAATGTTAGGGAGAGAGAGAGAGATAGAGAGAGAGAGAGAGAGAGGGAGAGAGAGAGAGAGAGAGAGAGAGAGAGAGAGAGAGAGAGAGAGAATGAGAATCAATGGTGAGAGAGAATCATTGATCAGCTGCCTCCTTCACAACCCCTACTAGGCATGGAGCTCACAACCAGGGCTTGTGCCCTGATCAGGAATCAAACCTTGATCTCCTCGTTCAGAGGTCAATGCTCAACCATTGAGCTATTGTAGCCAGACTTTTCCTCACTTTTTATAGATTAGTTTCCCAGGAGTCCTCCTCAAAAAGCCTATTGCATACAGATTTCTGCCTCAGAGTCTCTTTGCTGGAATACGGATCCTGGAGCACTCTTCATGCTCTTTAGTTCGGTAATACCACACACTGAGTCTTTTCCCATTCCTTTACCAGGACTCTTTGCCTCAGGATCTGTTTTCCAGGCAATTCAAACTATGACACATTTCAGAGATCAACTTGTACAAAGCTCCCTTCTCCCTTCCCACCACTGGACCTGCAAGTGCTTCATTGACCTTCCAGATAGTGATTCTTTAATCTTACTGAAATAGCCCCAACTTTGAAATCAAACAATCCAATTAAGATACATTTTTATTGGTTTTTCCCAGAGAGGAAGGAAGAGGGATAGAGAGTTAAAACATCGATGAGAGAGAAACATTGACCAGCTGCCTCCTGTACACCCCCTACTGGGGATGTGCCCACAACCAAGGTACATGCCCTAACAGGAATCGAACCTGGGACCTTTCAGTCCACAGGCTGACTCTCTATCCACTGAGCCAAACCGGTTTTGACTAAGTTATATATTTTGATAAAAATTAAATAATATTCAGGATCTTTATTGATAATTTTGGCCGCTTGCTTCACCTCACTATTTCTGTGAGACCTTTTATAATTCTAATATTTTTACTGGTGATTCTTTCAATAACTTGGCCTTGAAGTTTCCCCAACTTACCATGGAAGGACTTATCTTCCACCCTTCTTCTACTCTTTCTTAGCTATCCCACGTGCCTATGTTCAACTTGTCATGGCTACTAACTACAACTCAACCTCGATTTTAAGAATGTCATTTTTTTTATCCTCACTTCTCATTGTGGACATGAAAATGAACTTCTCTGATATCCAATGTAGAAAAATATAATTGATCTAAGGGCCCAACTGCTACTGTCTCAAACCTAGCAAGTGAGCATAAAAGGGCTACCCAGGCAGGCCCTGTCTGGAAAATTGCAGGACTCCTCTAAGGAGTAATTTTGTCATAACGCTTGCCTATCTGCTTAGTTGTATGTTCTTAGAATGGCACTGGACCTATGATGTTCCTGTCCATTTTCTCCTTCCTTTTCTATTTTGCATGTGTCAGAGCTGCATTGTAATCCTATCACTCTCAGAGCCTCCCCCAGTTTCCTTTTCATTTTTCATCACAGGAATTTCCCATAAATATCTTGCAGATTGGTCTAGCACACCCTTGATTTGCACCATTATTTCTAGTAGTACAATTAAAAGTTTTGAACCCTACCAAGACTTGCAATCTGTTAACTTCATAACCATCTCTTAACTTTAATTTTTATCCAGTTTTCAATATCCTTGTTATATTCACTTCCTTGCATAATCATCAGATTCTTTCCTTTTCTTTACATGCACTCATCCTCTGGATTATGTCATTTCCTCCCATGGCTTTAAATACCATAATTGTGTATGTGTACACCAAACATATGGTACTTACTTCATCTTCCTGCTGAAATATAAACCACAGAAGCAATTGTCATATGAATGTCTAACAGACATATCAAATTTAACATGTTCCAAATTGAACTCCTGATCCAGCTTGCCAGCCTGATCCTTTTACAATTTTTCTGATTTTAGTAATTAGTAATTAGCACATTTATTTGTACACTTTCTTTAATTAAAAGAGTCCCTTCTCTCTTCTCATCACTGTAGTCAGAATGATATTCTAGGAATGAAAAATACCTTCTTTGCTTACAATTTCTGACTTTTGTTAACTTGTTTTGTCAACTGCAAGAGAGTATGGATCTTTATTTCTCTCCTTAGTTCTGTCAATTTTTACTTCACATGTTTTGAAGCTGCTATGAGTTGAACCTTATTTAAAACTGTTCTGGCTTCTATGTGAATCAGCTCTTTTAACCTTATGAGAATACTCTCTTTACTTTGGTTCTAACCCTATTCTTGAATTTCACTTAATCCAAAGTTGATAGAGCCATTCCAGTTTTCTTATGCTTAATATTTTCATGGTATTATCTTCCATTCTTTTATTTTCAACTTGTCTATGCTTCTGTATTTAATATCTTTTGTAGTCATCATGTATTTTAGTGCTTGCAATCTTCCCCATCTGATAATCTCAGTCTTTTAATACATGGTTAATCTATTTGTATTTAATGCAAATAGAGGTATATTTAGATTTAGATATAACATCTTGCTAGTTTTTCTTATTTGCCTCAAATAATATTTACATTTTTGTTATTTTTATACCTTTATTTTGTTATTCTTTCTTTTTTTAGTTAATATGTTTTAAAAAAAATTCCATTCCAATTAGTTGTTAACTTTGTAGTTTATCATTGTATCTTTTTAAAAAAGTGGTTGCTATAGGGATAACAAAATACAGCAACTTCTGCTTTTCAGCAGATTAGTGTACACATTCTGTAAGCAGTTTAGAGATAAAGAAGACAACAAAAAGACAAAGAAGAGACTCAATGATAGTGAGGGGTATTGAAAAAGTTTAGTAAGACATCCTACTGGGTATATTGGTCATATATGAAAAGCAGAGATAAACAAGTTAAAGATATAAGGAAAATAACAGGCAAATTCAACCAAAAGGGGGAAAAAACACCTTTAAAATAAAACTATTAATAATAATTTTTAAATTAATTTTTGATGAGCTGAATTTTTTTATGACTATACTTTCCAATTGTCAATATTATTACTTTCTAGAATGCATGCTATCTAAAATTGGTATTTCCCAGTAAATTTTATACAGGTAGTTTTTGAAAAAAATCTATTTAAAACTTATCAATATTTTAAGTACATTTTTTGTTTACTAGATATTGAAATGTAATTAAAATTATTAATTTTTTCAAACTCATAATTACATACATGTACACATTTAAATTTTCAAATCCTATATCCAAATGTTAGTATTTGCAGAATAAATAATATTCAATATAACTTATGATTAATGTCATGTTCTATATATTTTACTTAAAGCGTTTCATTTTATTAAAATATTATATATTTTATTTAAAGTTTTTATTTCCAAATAATATTTTAACACTGGTGATTTTTTAAAGAAAATTATAATAATTATCTGTTCACATTCCTAGGTGTTCCATCTTAAAACTAATGTGTATTCAAATTTTCTTTTTTGGTAGCTATTTCGATTTTACCAAAAGGACTCACTGATAGATCTAAGGCAAATGAGAGATTGAAACTCTATCAAAAAAATGATAACACTTTAAATAGAGCATATAATAATCCCTTCTTTGATTGCTATTGAAGAAATTAGGTTGTTGACAGTTCCCCTTTTTCCATATCCTGTCAGTGTTTCCTTCTCTTTTCCCAAGACACCTAATCATCATCAGTTCTACAAAAAGTGTCTCCCTTTGCAAATATAATGACCCTGTGAAATTTTATTCCTAATCAAAATAAAATTCTTATGAAATGCCATTAATTCTCCCTCCTTGTTTTTTCTTTCTTTTTAAAATATATTTTATTGATTTTTTACAGAGAGGAAGGAAGAGGGACAGAGAGCTAGAAACATTGATGAGAAAGAAACATTGATCAGCTGCCTTCCACACACACCCCCAACTGGGGATGTGCCCGTAACAAAGGCACATGCCCTTGACCGGAACTGAACCCAGGACCCTTCAGTCTGTAGGCCAATGCCCTGTCCAATGAGCCAAATTGGTTTTGGTCCTTCTTGCTTTTCTTAATTTGTCTATACCTTCATGCTGATAGACTATCTAGAAATAAAGTTCAATATAGCTCTATTGTAATAAATACACAAATAAGAAAAGAAATATAAGAGATACTAAGTTCAGGAAACAGTGTTTGAAAATATTTTTAAGTGTAGTAATAGAAGAGGACAAGGAACAATATTGTGTAGTCATACAATATGTCAATAATTTATTCACACCTGTAGTATCTCAGAATAAAAAACAAGCTTCCCCTTTCTCAGACAAAATATATATAAAGTTAAAATTTTATAATATTTTTTATCTTCCACAATCTTCTCTTGACTTATTTTCCCCCATTATTTATGTTGTTTCAAATAAACATTTTTGACTTAATTGAATTTAGAGCTTTTAGTATACTTCACATCCTATTGTTTAGACACTTGTATTATTTTATTTTAATATCTTAGATTACACTTTGTAAAGTATGTTATTTTGTAATTGAAACTTTGTAGTCTTGAGCAGAGTCAAGCCTCCTGCTTGCTCTGTGGCTACAGTCATTTTTGTTTATCTTCAATAATTGAAACATTGTTGCCTTAAGCGGAGGCTAAGGCAGGTCAGGGCAGGAGGAAAGCTTGGCTTCCTTCATTGCTGGGGAAACCCAAGCCCCCTGTTCTTTCGGTGGCTGCAGACATCTTGGTTGGGTTAATTTGTATATTCACTCCTAATTGGCTCGTGGGATGGCTTATGGGTATAGTGGAGGTACAGTTGATTTGCATATTACTCTTTTATTAGATAGTCTATCCCAATCTTTTTTTGTATATACAGTAATGTTATATTTCATCAATATAGTTGTATCTATATTTAGATCTCTCTCACTCTTTCTATACATACACAGAGTAATATATAAATCCACTCTCTACTACATGTATTAACTTTGATGAATCACAAAGATTTTAAAATCAATATGAACTACTAAATTAATCAATTAAATTCATCCTCCACTTATGATTTATATCACAGGGAAATGTGAATATCCCTATCTCTTTCTTCTCTCTCACACATTTATATTATTGCCAAATTCTGTAAATCTCCAAAATAATTTCTAACCCCTCACTTAGAAATATATAAAATTCCTTTGATTTCTTCATCATCACTGCTGATTGACACCTCTTTCTATAGTAAAATTAGAGAGGTCTCCCAAACTACAAATGTGATCAGATCATTCACTTCATTAAACTGACTTCATAAAAAATGTGATTTTAGTTGGTAATTGGGGGTAAAAAGACTAGTAGATTTTGAAAATAAGAATGTGGGTAAATCTAAGGCTAATAGGGAATAAATTAAAAAATATTTTGACATAAATTTGAAAATTAGTAAATAATTAAATAATGAAAATACTCTGTCAGAGCCAGCTGAAATTTTTTGCCAAGGTATTAAATCAGTATCAATTCAAAGCTATAAAAATTAATATGAGTTTATAAAAATTCATGTATATGATATATACATACCTATTAGATTTTAAACATTATCCTGAATTTCTTTCAAGAAGTAATCTATAAGATGTGTAATGATTTTTCATATCTGTCATTTTTCTGAAATTATTTGTTTTTATCTCCCATCTTCCCAAAATTTTGTACAAACATATTATGTGGATAATTAGAACACATCTCCTGTTTAGAGAAGAGTTTAAAATATAATAAAGAAGTTTGATGTGAAACAAAGGAATTACTGGCCAGTTCTTCTCTGTGGGAGAACTCTCCTTAGTAAGGTATACAATCATAAATTTCAAATTATTTGAACTGTTATTAATATTTATTAGCAGTATACAGATAAGTCCAAAAAAGGAAGCTACCCTTGTGACTACACTTTTTCTTGGCCAAGCAGTCTTTTGGAAAACAATTATCTTAATTAACTCAAGTAATGGTTTGCAGGTGCCAGAATCTACGGCAGCAAGGCCTCATCCTGGGAATACTAAATTCAGTAGTGTATACCTCATCAAAGGCTTTTAAATATCAGGTGTGACATACAGAACATCCACCAAAAACATTGGAAAAGCTGAACTAGGACAGTGGTGAGCAAACTAATTAGTCAACAGAGCCAAATATCAACAGTACAATGATTGAAATTTCTTTTGAGAGCCAAATTTTTTTAAACTTAAACTTCTTCTAATGCTACTTCTTCAAAATAGACTCGCCCAGGCCATGGCATTTTGTGGAAGAGTCACACTCAAGGGGCCAAAGAGCTACATGTGGCTTGCGAGCTGCAGTTTGCCGACCACAGAACTAGGATATTTGCACTCTATCCTTTAAGCTGAATATCATTTGATATATCTAAATCATGATTCTTGGAAAGTGACTTACAGTAACTGCTGACTATAAAAGTTAAAAGTTTGCAGTTCCCCTTTAAATAAATTAATTCAACTTCTGAAGGAATTTGATAAATTTTATTTAGAGACAGCGAATAATAATAGAATTGATTTGATGCAGTTTTTGGAAGGCACCCATTCTGAACTTGAAAAGAGTTGGGATATCAGATTGAAAGAATGGTATGTTATGATTAATATGCCTCAGAAAGAAAAATAATACATATGTATTAAATAATATTAAATACAAAAATAATTCACTATCATTCTATTAGTTATATGGCTCACTCAACTTTAAAAGATCAAAGGAAAGTATATGAATTCATGAAAAATAAAATATCTATTAAAAATGTAAGATTAAATAGCCTCCCTTTATCATACGGTTCTTAACTGAGATGATTATACACACATGAAGAATAGGCATTTTAAGTGGAAGAAAAAATGTACATCAAATATTTGTTTAAATTGGCATTTTTATATTACCTACTAGAGGCCCAGTGCATGAAATGTGTGCAGGGGTAGGATCCCTAGCAGCTGTCAACTGCTGGCCAGGGCCTTCCTTTGTTCTGTGCCACCTCCTGGTGGTCAGCGCACATCATAATGAGCAATTGAACTCCTGGTTGATTAAACTTCTGAAATTTAATCATAATTCTTAAAATATGTATTTTTACCATCTAAAGAGCCCTGCACACAAACTGTCATTTTAAGGTAGATAGAATGTCATGTGATTTTCATTATAACCTTTTATTCTATTTATTATGGTAATTATTGCATATCAGTAAAAAAATTACATACTCACTATGTGGATATTCTGTATGAATTACTGAAAAAGATACTGAGAACAAATGAACCTCTCTTTATGTGTCCAGTACACTGCACTTGCCACACTATCATACTGTGTATGTTTTTTTTTTCTTGGAGAAGGTACTTGACTTCAACACTGCATCTATCTTTGTAATAGCTGTTTTTTTCAGTTCTGAATAAAGAACTTTAATCTTAAAAGTATTGGAATTAAATTAATATTGTTGAATGATTCACATGCAGTACCCAGGTGTGGGTATTACATTAACGTACACTAGATTATATAACCTAGGTTAAAGTAAATAGCAAATTAACCAAGAGGGGCTAGGCAGGTGTGATAGTGAAGTTTGATTTAAAATGATGTCATAGTTGAAAGAAAGAAAGATTTGCCAAAATATGAAATATGAAAAATGATGTTGATACTGAAATAGATATAATAATGGGCACATAATTTATGGTGTGGTGATTGAAGAGCTGAAGACATGTTTGGAACATGTGGATTGGAGAGAATGGTGAGTCATTTAGTGGAAATGCTCTAGATACATTGCTGTTTTTCATCTTTTGTATTTATTTATATTGAAACCAAAATGTAGGATGTTGATTCCAAGTTCATCTTGCCAAAAATGAACAAAGTCACAGATTAAAAACAGCCAAACCGAAGTAGATTGGGAGAAGCCAGTCCTGGAAAAGGTGTAGCTGGATACATTTTAAAAGTGGGATTGGATTTAGAAGCAAGATAGGACTGGACATACAAACTTAGGTTTATTAGTGATTTTATTTTTTAACTATTAAGGAATGTGTAATGTTTTAAGAGAAAGTGACACCTGAAAAGAGAGTATGTAGTTAGCAATAAAGGTCCTAATATGGGGAAAGTTCATACCAAAGGATCAAGAGGAAATAAATAAATAAGACAAAGACATTAAAGAAATTGGGCAGGTGCAGAAAGCAGTAGGCTCCTTTGAAGATTGAGGCAAGTTATATACATGAAGAGCCAATGGGTAGAGGACTGGGATTGAAAATTTCAAATACGATGATTCTAATCATTTTGCCTTGGGCATGAAATATTTAGTATCAATTTGTGTGCCTCACAGTCTGTCAGAACTTTTGTTTTCTTCAAGGGCTAGGAAGAGCTGAAGCAGGTGGGAAAAGGAGAAGAAATATGTAGAGATTATTATTTTGTGAGCTGAGAAAAATGATTTTTTTCTGGTTGAACTTGGCATGAAATTTGCGTTATTTTAGACTCATTCAACCTCATATCTTTAATCTTACAATCAATGTGATTTGCAGCTCCCAGGACCCCGCAGTTCTGATTGCCATTTTTCTCTTTTGTATTTTTAAAATGCTTAACTGTGGGGATTCTGTTTCTAGATAAGCCCCAATTCCTTCAAAATAGACAGTGAAAGAGCATAGTATTATAAATAATGACAATGCCATGTGTTTGAACTTCAGAGAAGAAAATGTCTGGTTGAAGAATTTATATTTTTTTATGTCATTCTGAAAGCACTCAAAATGAATAGCCATTCAGTCTAGTTATGACTTTAGGTCAATACATACTTCTTAAGGAAATTTAAAAATAATAAAAGTAACTACATGCATCATTTCAAATAAAACTCTTTCTTGTGATCAATTCTATTAGCAACCCAAAGTATAATACACACACACACACACACACACACACACACACACAGACACACACACACACACACACACAGTATGCTTTGTCTTAAAACACACATAATAGAGATCCATGTTTTATGATTTATAGATTGCTACAAAACCAATTATCAGATATAGAAGAGTATCATTGGTCAGTTACTCAAGAAATACACCAATACATTCTTTGTTAGAGAAGTTTCTGGTTATTTGGTTATTTGTTTGTTCTTTCCAATTACTCTAAAAAATACCCCTAGTGAGTTAGAGGAAAAAGCAGGAAGCAGGTGTGGGCAGAGGGAGTATTTGAGCTGCAAAGTAGTCACACAAGGAACTCTGGAGCTGAAATGGAAGCTCAGCATCATCCCAGGTTGGAACACAGAAAGACACTTTATTTTCCACTCTCTTGGTTAGATGTGGTCTGCCCCATGGATGGAGTGAGTTTTTAGTAGGGGAGTTTGCTTTGGGAGCAATTTCTGAACATGAACATAGTTCTGTGCTACCACAAGGCAGCATTTCCTGCAGCATTAGCGAGTCTCTCAAATGTAAAGGAGGCATCTAGATGGTATATTGTCTAGAAAAACATCGATAAAACTGTTTTTTAAAGGAAATGTTCCCTTTATTTTCTGTGGTGGACCAAAGAGGGCTGTTAATTCTTTAGCATGTATCCTATCAATAAGTAAGATTATGTTACCCTTTCCTTGATTCTGAAGTGACCTAAGGATGTTTTTACCAATAAAATCCAGAAGGTGTGACACCATGCCAATTCCAGGGCCAACCTTTAAGAAGATGGGCATCTTTTTGCTTGTTTCTTAAAGGACTGAGCTGCCATGTGATAAGTCTGACTACTGAGAAAAACACATCAATGTCTCATGGCTACCCTGATACCTCATAGAGGAGATGAGAAATACAATGGAGATAAGTATTACAATGTGACCATCAGAAAGCAAGACCTTTGAGAGTGGAACCCACATGTAATTGGATGCTCTAGACCCAGCTGCTCTAACTAATGCCCCTTCAGTAAGAGATAACTTGGCCAGCAGAGTCTTTCCTGAATTCCTTGCCCACAATATTTTGAAGAACTTATTGATATTTTAATAACAAAAGTATAGAGTAGCATTAAGTCAATAGATAATAGAATACCCCCTTTCCTCTATCTTTCTAGCCAATTGATTGTGTTGCCTTTATGGACATCAGGGATTAAGAAGTTATGGTAGGCTAGATTTGATAATTTATTCTGAGTCAAGTGAACACATAAAAGCTTTACAAGCTATAAATAAAAAACATTACTGGGATGATATAAGTAAGATGATTGTAGTAAAATTGTGGGCTATGTAAACGACATACAAAAATCACTTAAAACAAATTATTAAAAAAACAAATTATTAAAAAAACAAATAAACAGTAGCAACAAAAATAATTAAATAGTTCAGAATAAACAATCAAAAGAGTGAAAGACTTATATACTGAAAACTATGAAGCAATGGTGAAATTTTTAAAAGATGCAAAAAAAATGTGAAGCCATTATTTGTTTAATTATTTGAAAACTAAATACTTTTTAAACGTCTTCCTATTCAAACTGATCTACAGATTCAATACCATCCCCCTCTAAATCCCAATGGCATTTTTTACATATGCATAAAAATTTCTTACACCCTGACTCCTGTGGTTCAGTTGTTTGGAGCATTG
>PVJN01000227.1:202677-242187 GCA_004026805.1 Lasiurus borealis
TCTCTCTCTCTCTCTCTCTCTCTCTCTCTCTCTCTCTCTCCCTCTTCCTATCCCTTTCCCTCTCCCTGTTCCTCTCTCTTTCCTCTCTCCCTTCTCCTCTTTCTAAAAATCAATGAATTTGTCCTTGAGTGGGGAATAAAAATTAAATAAACACGCAAACAAAAATCTCATAAAACAAACAAACAAAACAAAAACAACAGTCTTGCAATTAATAGGAATCACAAAAGTCCCAAACAACCAAATCATGGGTAAGTATATAACTGGTAGCATGACACTTCTTTACTTCAAACTACATAACAAAGCTATTGTAATCAAAACAGTATGGTAATAGCATGGAGATCAACATATAGACCAAAGGAATACAATCAAAATGTGTGGAAGTAAACCCACACATATATATTCAATTGATCAAAGAAACCCAGCATGAACAATTGAGGAAGAAGAATGAAAAATGGATATCCATATGCAAAAAAATAAAATGAAATCTGTATCTTATACCATATAAAAAATCAACTGAAAATTGATTAAATATTCCAATATAAGATCTGAAACTATAAAACTCCCAGAAGAAAACATAGGGGAGAGCTTCTTTCTAGACAATGATTTCTTGGATATGACACCAAAACACAGGTAACAAAAGCAAAAATGGACAAGTGGATTATATCAAACTAAAAAGTTTCTGTAAGGCAATGGAAGTAATAAACAACATTTTAAAATAAATACAGAGTAGGATAATATATTTGCAAACCCTATATCTGATAAGAAGTTAATACACAAAATATATAAGGAATTCCTCTAACCCAATAACGAAGACATATTTTTAGATTAAATATTGGCAAAAGACTTAAAAGATATTTATCCAAAGGCATACAAATGGACAACAGGCATATGAAAATACTTAGCATCACTACTAAATAGAGAAATATAAATCAAAACACAATAAAGTATCACCTCACACCTATATTAAGATGTGTATCCTCCTTCCCACCCCCCGCCAAAAAAAAGGCAGGTGTTGAGAAATTGGAAAATTTAGATTATCTTGGAGGAATGTAAATTAATATAACCACTATGGAAAAAGCAATGCATGTCCTCAAAAGTAAATTAATTAATAAATATAAAAATAAAGTGTCATAATCATATAATGCAGCACTTCTATCTTTCAGTATATATACAAGAAGTTAAATCAGGAGACTAAAGAGATATTTGCAATCTCATGTTTATTGCAGCTCTATTCATAAGAGCCAAGATAAGAAAAAAAATTAAATGGCCATTCACAGATGAATGGGTAATGAAACTACAGCATATATGTACAATGGAATATTATTCAGCCTTAAAATAGAAGCATATCCTGGCATATGCAACAGCATGGATGAAACTGGAGGACATTTTGTTCAGTGATAAGCTAGTCACAAAAGGATAAATACTGTATGATTCCACTTATATGAGATATCTCTTGAAACAAAGAGTAGAATGTTGGTGGCCTGGAACTATGGAGAAAGGGGAATGAGGAATTACTTATTCAATGGGTACAATATTTTAGTTTTATAAGATGAGTCAGTTCTAGAGATCTGTTTTACAACATAGTGCTCATTGTTAACAATACTAAAATGAACTTAAAATTTGTTAAGGTAAGTTTAAAGTTAATGTGGATAAATTTCTTGTTAGTGTTCTTGCCATAGTAAAAATAAATCCATTCTATTAAATCATATATTGTCATACTTTCTATCAGTTGGAATGTTGGCTCTCACATATTAATACCAGTCTGTTTGGACAGGCTTAAAGATTTTAAGCACAATTTAGTGTTTTTCTGCTGTTTTGTTACCCTTAATGTTTGAAGAATACTGATTATTTTCATAAATCTTTGCTAACTTTAAAAATATTTTATCCCATGGCTATTATATAATGCTAAAGATACTTACTGTAAATTTTTACTAGATTAAATTTTAATCTACTTTCTACTTATTTTGAGCAAAAAAAAAAAGCAACTTTGGGGCATATGTTTGTATATGTACACACCTCTTTGGAAATTTTGGATAGTTAGTTAACAATGGGCCAAACTCTCCAAATGGTTGGTACCTTTGTGTAGAAAAGGTAACTTGGTGACTTCCTACTTTTGAATTGATAGTGTGTTCTCTTAACATAGTCCACAAAGTACAAATAATGTGTTTATTGTATTCTCATGAATTCTCTTTCTCATATTAATTCAGAGACCAGAAATTTTTTCTGACCAAGAAAAGCAAAAATATGCTAATAAGGATAGATGATAATTATTCTTTATCTTCCCCCTGGCTGATACCTTTTTCTATGTACCCAGTAAAATAAAATTGCTGTGGAATATAATTAGTTTTTTTATATCAATTAAGCTGGAGCCCAGTGAGATAGAGAGACAGGGAGAGAGACAGAAGGGACATAGAAAGACAGATTGTGTCCAAGTTCTCATTTTATTTACTGATTCTTATTCATCCTGTCTCAATTTATTTTATGTGCTAGATGTATAACCCAACTTTAATAAGACATGTCTTCCAGAATCACATTGAAGTTCATTTTAGTTTAAAGTTTATTTTTGTAACATACTATTTTTATCAACCTTAATGTGCAAGAGCAGTAATATTTCAAGGAGAGTTTTATACAAATAAGCTATTCTCTCATTTTCAATTTATAGTACTACAGTGTCCTAATTCTTGCACTTTCTGCAGGCAAATTTGTCACTGACTTGTGATTGATATAAAAAGGGCTATGTCAGTGACTTTGGGTTGAAAGCCAATTCTAATGTATCACAGACATAGAAAAAAAAACATTCAAATCCTTACTTTTGATAAGTATCTTATATGATTATTTTTTAGTTTTGAATATTTGATGGCAGGAATTGATTTATAATAGTTATTCATATTTTTCAAAGGTATGTTAGTAGTTTTGCCAGTTATTTCAATGCATATCAAAAGTTCTGTAAAAGACTAAACATTTGTTTTATAAAAGTGTGCTTTTAGTATTTTGTCATGGGAAATTTCAGTCATATATCAAAGGAGAAAAAACACATGAATGAACTTCATTCTACCCATCACAAAGATTCAATAATCATCAAATTTTATCCATTTTTTATTTTTTTTCTATCCACTTTACCTGCTTCAGATTATTTTGAAGCAAATCCAAGACTTCATATCATTTTATATATAAATATTTTAGTTTACAGCTCTAAAAATATTCCCTGCTTAACATGATAGCCATCATAACATTAGCATTCATACATAATTACATCAGGTAATATCCAGTCAGTGATCATATTTTCTTGTTATCACAGAAATGCTAGTTTGTTTGTTTTTTCAGAATTTAGTTGAATCACAATAGAAATAGTTTAAATATATTTTAAGTCTTTTGAATTAGCAGGCCTCTATTGCAATTTATTTGTTGATAAAATTGGGTCAGTTTACTATATGAATAATTCTCCTGCTTAGAGGATAAAATGAAAATGATTGAGCAGGCTAATTTTTCATCCATCCCTACTTTATCCATCCATGTACTTATTCAGCAATTATAGTGTCTATATCATCTGTGTTTCTACCTGTCTGTCTTAACTAATTTATATTAATTAATATTTTAATGTGGCTACAGAAAAAATAATGACATATATAACCTAACGATAATAGCAAATTATACTTTGGTGATGTGATGAGTTGTGTTTGTGAGATCAAAGCAATTATGGTATAGATATTCATAGGTTTTCCCTCCACCACACCAACAAGAAAGGATTTGTCTTTAGTTGATATTTTTCTTATTTCTAAAGTGCTGAGAAAACTTACCCTTGACAAATTTTTGAAGGGGATCTTTCTGATGCACAAACTGGAAGTGATGATAAACTGTAAAAAAAAAAAGTGTTCAAAGTCTAGAGATGGAAACAAGGTATTCCACGTGATGGATTATAGGTTCCAAAGTAAATTGAAAAATTATTGAATGTTGTAGAAAGCCAGTATGTAGTGATAAATTGGGAAACAAGTAAGTACTGCTTTCAGTGAGTTTGAAGGGCATGTTTAGTGGGAGTAAGAAATTAATAATCTGAAAGAATGTAGGTATCTAGATAGATAATGCTATTTTAAAATTCTAGTATAAGAGGAAGAACAATTCTGTATGTATTATGACAAAATAAAAATTAAATGTAGAATTGAGGAAGGAAGTTAAAGATTATAAAAATTGAGCAAGTCAAGGATTGTGAGCTTCTGTGCTAAATGAATTGTCCATTGGGAAGTAAAATCTCCTTCAATGATGCATAGACCTAAGATACAATGGAAGATTATAAACCCAGATATAGATACATCAACCATTTTGAGAAAACATTTACAAGCTGGTGTTTTTTGTGAAAAATAAATGGAGTAGAAGGTATATATAGTAAATGCGCTGAGTCTAAAAATGTTTTCTTTTTTTTTCAGGTAAGTTTAGGAAAACAGATTAGGAGAGGAATGGAAAGATAAGAAAATCTGGCTCAAATTCCTTGATTGTGAAAGAAATTAAGTGTAGGAGTGACAATGGATTCCACTACAATTAGGAATGCAGACAAATCTGTATCTTCATGTTACAAACAAGACTCAGTGAAGGTACACATTTATAAGAAGCATTAAGTTACTTAGTATGTGATTAAATTTAGTGTAGAAAAGGAAAATAGAAAAAGATAGAAGTACAGTGGTACCTCGAGATACGAGTTTAATTCGTTCCATCACCTTGAGGCTTGGGAAACTATGAGATGCTCGAGTCACGGTAAACTGGTGGGTCATGTGCAGCCGGCTGATCCACGCAATTACTCCTATCTCAAATGTTGCTCGTATTTCAAAGCAAAAATAGCTCGCTCGATGGCTCGTATCTCAAAAATCTCATATGTTAGGGCACTCGTATCTCGAGATACCACTGTATTTTAAATCTAGCCTTTCCCCTCTATTCCCATATCTCAGTCTAAGAAGGAGCCATCGCTATAGTTACTTTCCTCCTTGGGACAATATTTTGTTCCCATCCTCAAATTTCTGCTAAATTTGTTTAGGGGTCTGCCTATATTTGAAAATCATTGAACCACTGGGTGAGTTCCCAGTGACTAACTTACATCCTCAAGTTCTAGTATCAGCATAGAATATAATATCTATACTAATAAACGAGCAATATGCTAATTAGACTGGGAGACCTGCCAGAGACTTCTGGACAAAGCCATGGTGGGGGTGCTGAGGCAGAGGTGATTAGGGGCAATCAAGCAAGGAGGGGAGGGCAGTTGGGAGTGAGCAGGCCATCAGTGGGGGACAGTTAAATGTGATTAGGCTGGCATGGAGAGCAGTGGTGCGAGAAGGCCGGTGAGAGGGCAGTAGGTGGTAAGCAGGCTGGGATGCAGAGTGGTTAGGGGCTATCAGGCAGGCAGGCGGATAAGTGGTCCCAGATTATGAAAGGGTGCAGGCCAGGCTGAGAGACAACCTCTCGTGCATGAATTTCATGCACCGGGCCACTAGTGTGTGTGTGTGTGTGTGTGTGTGTGTGTGTGTGTGTGTGTGTGTGTGCATGTGTGTGTGTGTATGTGTAAATAATAGAAATATGCTAATTAACTGGGATGCCACAACAGGTCGACTGGACAGGAGGAGGTTGTCCAAGCAGCACTGGGGGTGGGGCAGCAGGAGCCTCTGCACGCCTGCACTGGGAGAAGTCCTGATCAGCAATGGCCACGGCTGCTTCAAAAGCTGGAGAGGGAGGCAGGGCTGGACTGGCAGCAGCCGCCGCTGCTGCTGCGGGGCCCGGGAGGGAGGGAGGACTGGACCAGCAACTCGAGGGTGGGCAGTGCTATGCAATTTTGAATCACGCACTGGGCTCCTAGTGAAACAATAATCATGTATATCAGCGGTTACCATGATTAACCTTGTCACTTCACCTATGGATTATATTAAAGGACTATAGGCCCGATGCATAAAGTCGTGCAAGGGGCCCGACCCCAGCTGCTGAGGCTTTGTCTGGAAGTTCATCCAGAAGGATGTCAGGTCTAATTAGCATATTACACTTTTATTATTATAGATGAGAGACTTCTTTCATTCTTTTAGTATGTATTTTTAAAATTTTTTATTGCTTTTTTAATCCAAAAGGAAGGGAGAGGGGGAGAGAGAGATAGAAACATCAATGATGAGAATTATCATTGATTGGTCCACTGGGGATCAAGCCTGCACCCTTGGCACATGCCCTTGACCAGAATCCAAACCAGGAACTTTCAGTCAGCAGGCCGATGCTCTATCCACTGTGCCAAACTCACTAGGGTTCAATATGTACTTTTGAAATATTTTACTGAGAAATTTAAAAGGTTGTTTTTTTGCCTAAAGCTAAAACATTGGATTCAGGTCCTTGGCTTTTGAAATTTCAAAAGATACATATTGATTAGAACTAAGTTTGCACAAAAAAATTGTTTGCAAAATTTCAAACCAGAATCCAACTGAGTGTCTTTATATTAACGTTGTTTCTTTTATATAATTTGATATTTTCCATATTTGATAAAGTATGAAACATATAAATCTATAATCTAGAGAAAGATTAAGTCATAACAGACATTTTGAAAAATCCCTAAGAACATAGATTTTAGACTTAGAAAAAAAAAGTTTAAATTTAGTTCTGTTAGTTTCCAGGTGGAATAATGTTTACCACATCTGAATTTTTGTTCCTGGCTTGTAAAATGGCAATATTGTTCATTTGATTGTTGTGATAAATAAATACTACATGTGACATAAATTAATACAGTGTTTAGTAATTATTAAATGTTCAGTATTAAATACATACGCAAAAGGTAAAGCAAAATGCTAAGCTTTAGTGAAAGCAGCATAGAATTAGAGCAATGTTTCCCAAAACGTTACTTATTAACTCTAAGGATACTTATGAGGTTTACAATAAATGTCCTGTTTTCATGAAGCAAAGACTTAGGGAACACAAAAAGCAATATTAAAATTATACAAATGTGTATAACTATAAAATTCAAGGAAAATCCCTGAATGTAAGTAAAGGAAGAGCATTTCTGTACTGGAAGATAATAAAGGAATCTGAGTTGAACTAAAGGTGAATCAGAATTCTTCGCTAAGGTCATGATACTTGAAATATAATGATGAATAAGAATTTAGTAAATAACCAATGCTGTGTGCATAATTTATTTAATTGAATTTTCCAAAAGAACTTGAGAATCATGTTTTCTGAATATTTTTCATAAATTACATGCACACAATTAAAAATTTAGTTTATTTGAAATTCTCTTATCTGAGCAATTTCTGTGATAGCAAACAAAGAAGAAGAGGGATCAATAAGAAAAAGAAATTTTAATTGGAAAATAATTGAGAACATTAACAAAGATAAGAATATAATATACAAGTCTGGAGATAAGAAACAGAAGAAAAAAAATGAAATTCACTTTGGGAAAATACATATTATTATATTGGATGAAACAGTTTTAAATGTGTATTGAATTAATTTCTTCCAAATAGGTGAAACCAAAACCTAAATACTAGATAAGCATTAATACAACTCCAACTCTGCATGATTTGAGGATGAATTTCTATGTCCAAAATACTGTGGATCTGGTATCATTCTTATCCATCACCATCCATATTTTCAAAACAACTTGTTTAATTTTTTCTACTGTTTGCCTTGAAAGAAACATGTTTTCATTATATAATACAATTAATTCAGGAAAATTAATTATTGTTTTTAAACCTTGTTGTTGAATATGTTAGGGTTCTTTACAAGAAGATTGTGTGACATATATCAGAATTTTTTCCAAGATAACTACCGATACTATTGACTTTTATTAAAGCTTCAAATAAAGGACCATTTTCTTCATCACAAAATTGCAGCCATGACTGGGATAATTTGTAGCAGCTGCTTAACAGCTCTATAGACTGGAAATGAGAGGGAGAAATTTGGCAGGTGGAATGCAATTACCCAAACTGGACCTTATCCAGGTACATAGGGCAAGCACCCTCCCATTCTTATAGATTGCTTTCAAGTTTTTAATGGTCATAAAAGGATCAGTGCCCTCACTTTTTTCTAGATCACTTAAAATGTATGTAGAGTAGTCACATTAAGAGAAAATTAAAATTTGTTATTTGTTATTTAGTGCTAAAACAGTAGTTCTAAAAGTATTATTTTACTTTTGGAGCATGCTCATAAATAGAGTTTATATGTTTTGTGCTTAAAATGAAATCCTGAATCAACCTCTATATATATACACACATATACATATATAGTAATGATAAATTACAAAGATAATTTCTCTTTTCTTTTCAGATTGTAATATGCTATTCAATGAATTAATTTCCCATAAGGGTTATATATACTAATCTTAGATGAATGTAAAAATAATGTGCTTAAAATTATATATATAAAATCTTTATTTTCATTTTATACTGGACGTTTAATTTCGTTTTTTTTTTTTTTCATGGCTAGATAGAGTGTTCATCTCTTTACAATCAATTCTGTTCTCTTCTGTACTAGCTGAATACTACTTTAGGAAATAAATCTGTGATATCTGGATTTTGAAATAAAAAAACAAACAGGCTTGTTTAGTTCCAGCTTCTGCCACAATGAGGTGCGAGCAAATTTTCTTATTTCTCTTCCACTTTGCCATGCCACTCCCATGAAAACTTTCAGACTCTCTCATTTTATGTACTAAATTCAATAGTGTTTATTTTCAGGGGAAGATAATGTTTTTTTTATTTATTTTAATTGTGTGGAAGAAAAATAAATAAATATTTGTGCTCAATAGTTTTTCAAAATTAATCTTAGCAATTACAACAGTTAAGGATTTTATGGAGATATTGGCCTCCAGGTGAATTTAAAATCAAGTCACCCCCCTTTTTTTCCTTTGAGTTATTCTCTTGTGTAATATCTCATCTGACTATATCTTACATTTCTTTGGATACATTCTTATTCAGCTTTTTGGCTATTATTTTATCCTCATTTAAAACTGTGTTTCACTTCATATGTTAATTTGTACTTTTCCACTGTGAATTTCAGTTTGTTCTCCTCTGCTCATATCTGTGATCCTTAGAGTTACTTCTATTCCTGTCCACGTCAGTGTTCTCAATTTTTAAAAAAATATATTTTATTGATTTTTTTACAGAGAGGAAGGGAGAGAGATAGAAAGTCAGAAACATCGATGAGAGAGAGACATCGATCAGCTGCCTCCTGCACGCCCCACTGTGGAAATGTGCCCGCAAGCAAGGTACATGCCCCCAACCGGAATCGAACCCGGGACCTTTCAGTCCGCAAGCCGACGCTCTATCCACTGAGCCAAACTGGTCTTGGCAATGTGTTCTTCTCAATTTAATGTGATCTGAAATTTGATTCAGGATTTTTAATGTTCAAACTCACTACAAGATGATGGAATTTAGTGTAAATTTGGTATTATCTCATCAATTACGTTCTAAAATCTTTCTAAATTGACTCCATTTACAGGGATTATTTTCTGTTTAGATTTTAATTCCCCCCCCTCTATTTCTAAAGTCTCTAAAGGCAATATATATATATATATATATATATATATATATATATATATATATATATATTATCTACAATGACTATTGCTGGCAGTGATTGCATTACAAGGCAAATAATGAGAATAGATGAAATAGTATTTACTCTGTTTAAATCTAACTACACAGATTTAGTTGGATTCTGTGTTTTGTACTTAATATCTTTGCACTGTTTTCCTACCTCTTAATATCAGCATTACACACAGTTCTTTGATTCCCCAATAAAAGAATGAACCTGTTTGCAGATTTGTTTCTTTTCAATGTTATGCTTCTTTCTAAATTTTCAATTTTCTTTTCTTTTTCCTGAATAACATTAAGTGCTGCAAAGACATTTACCTGTTCTTTTAATTTCCTATGATGCTTGTCTTCTGGACTGCTGATTTGCATATGTTCACATTTTCAAAGTATTCCCTTACATGATTTTAATCAAAAGCTATTTGCAGCCCTGGATGGTGTTTCATTTGGTTAGCCGTTCCCCATGCAGAGAAGGGTTGCCAGGGTTTTATTCCAGATTAGGTAACATGCCCTGGATGCAGGCTTGACCCAGGGGGGAGAGAGGGTAGATGGAGAGGACTGTGCCGAAGGCAGCAGATCTATGTTGCTGATTTATGTTACTCTCTTGCATGGATGTTTTTCTCCCTCTAAAAATCAATAAAATATTTTAAAGCAATTTTACAACTTCTTCATTGCTCTATACTTGGTTTGATTTTTTTCCACAGTTATTGTCAGAAAATTAAAGTAGCTTTTATAATGGAATATTTCAACTAATTTACAAATTGTAAATAACAATATTTTGTTTTGAAGTGAGAACTTGAGCAATGATGAAGGGAATTGATTTTCATACTACCACTATCTTAAGAAATATCTTAAGAAATGTTTTAAGAAGTGTTAGCCAGCTACTTTAAGATGATTTTTCTATTCAGTGCAATTACATTGCATGAAGTAAATTTATCTCTATCATGAAAATTTTTTTTAAATACTTGAATTAGGTTAATTTAAAACAACAATAAATTACCTGTTGTATTCCACTATCCTATATAATAAAGCCCTAATATGCAAATCGACCGAACAGCAGAAGAACCTGTCGCTATGATGCACCCAGACCACCAGGGGGTAGATGCTCAATGCAGAAGCTGCTCCATGGTGGTCAGTACACTCCCACAGGGGGAGCACCACTCAGCCAGAAGCTGGGTTTTCAGCTGGCAAGCACAGTGGCAGTGGAAGAGTCTCTCTTGCCTCTGCTTCTGGCAGATGGTCAGGAGCAAGGGGTCCCAGACTCTGAGAACCCTGGACTGCAAGAAGGTAACTGGCTGCTGGCTTAGGCCTGATTCCCTGGGGATCAGGCCTACGCCAGCTTGCAAATATCCTCAGAGTGGTCCCAGACTCCAAAAGGATGCAGGCCAGGCTGAGGGACCCCTGCACAGTGCATGAATGTCATGCATTGGGCCTCTAGTAGCTTGATAAAGATGCTGACACTATTTGGAAGGTATTATTTTATTAAGGAAGGACTTAAGGAAACTTTTTACTTTGAATAACCAATGAGGCAGGAATTTATCATTACCTGTTTAGTATACAGTAGGCTTTCTTTTATACAATAAAGGGTCAATGTTGGAAAAGGCAACCATTTTCTTAATTTATCTTGTAACTTTCATTCTCTTGGGTAATACACATAATTAACATGTAAACAAATATCAATATAAAATTACCTATATTTCTATGTATATATGCATGTATGAAACTATGTCTATATGTATGTATATATCACGTATCTGTCATTATTACACAGGTGCTACATTAGTAGAATAACGTTAAAGAGTGACTGCTCCACAAAAATGGTATTCTTTTAAATAGGCTATCAGGAAAGGGTCCCATAAAAAGATGATATTTCACTGATGTTTTAAGGGAAAGAAGGGGCATTGTGATGGTGGGAATATATTGATTTCCCTGGAATAGAGATTGATGTATTCTGGAAACAATGGTGATGTGGGATATGGAGCTTACAATGATTGAAACAAAAAGAGTTTCAAGAAATAGAGAGGGACAAATCAACATACTGAATTACATTTTAGATTTAATTTTAATAGTTCGTAGAAGATGAATACTAGGGAATGGTAATTTTAGGAAGAAAAACAAATTACAAAATGTTTAGTGTAAATAAGATAATTTACTATGGCATGGACCAGGTGAAAAACATTTGGATATAAGTAGGGTAGGAAATCTCTTTGGCAATGGATATAAGTAGGGTGGCCACTATTTCTACTCTTATTCAACACTAGAGGCCTGGTACATGAAATTTGTGCACTTGGAGGGTGCTAGGCTGCACCTTCTTGCAGTCCAGGACCCCTCAAGGGATGTTTGCCTGCCTGCTTAAGATCCAATCCTGTGGGCCCTAAGCAGGCAGGCAGACATCCCCTTGCAGTCTGGAACTCTTGCAATCTGGAACCCCTTGCTCCTTACTGCCCACCTGCAGGGGAGGTGGGAGAAGCTCCTGCCACCACTGCTATACTTGCAAGCCATGAGCCAAGCCTCTGACTGAGCAGTGCTCACCCTGTGGGAGTGCACTGACCACCAGGGGCAGCTCCTACATTGTGTATCTGTCCCCTGGTGGTCAGTGAGCATCATATTGACCAGTCATTCTGCCGTGTGGTCAATTTGCATATTAGGGTTTTATGATATAGTATAGTACTGCAAGTCATAGTGAGAGCAATCAGGCAAGATAAAAGATATAAAAGATTGTTGGTTGGCTGAAACCAGTTTGGCTCAGTGGATAGAGCATCAGCCGACAGCCTGAAAGGTCCCAGGTTCAATTCCAGTCAAGGGCATATACCTTGGTTGTGGGCACATCCCCAGTAGGGGACGTGCAGGAGGCAGCTGATTGATGTTTCTCTCTCATTGATGTTTCTAACTCTCTATCCCTCTTCCTTCCTCTCTGTAAAAAAATCAATAAAATGTATTTTAAAAAATAAAAAATAAAATAAAAGATTGTTGGTTGACTGGAAATTACTGCAAACCTTGAAATTTTTAATAGTATTACCTTTTATGATGTGTTCTCAGTATGTGGAGAGATCCTGCCCTCTTTTTATTCTTCATCTTTCATCTCTTCTTTTATACTCCTCCTTTCTTTCCCCTTCTTGTACCTCCACTTTTTGTATCTCTTATTTTCTCTGTCTTATCTTTGTTTTCCAAGATGAAAGAATAACCCTAACCATAAGGGAATTATTATAGAAGTTTCAATATGAAAAGGCTGTTGGAAAAAAGATTTTTTTCTGTAAGTCAGACTGCAGCTATGGGAGTAATAGACTCAAAGCTTTCATATTTTTATTGTACAGCCACTTTCTGATTGAGGTAATAGAGATTTTAGAGTGATGGCTTGTCAGGTGAGCATATTTCTGCTGTGTGTCAAGTCATTTTTCTTTTCTAAATATGTTCTGATTAGTCATGCAGTTTCATTTGTAAAATCAGTAAGGAGTACTGATCATTTTGATTTATATAAAGGAAAAATGATATATATACTTAATATACCATATAATGAAATTCCCCCAAAATACAAATATGAATATGAAAAAGATGAAAGTTGGAAATAAATTAATTTAATCTATGTTGAATGAAAAATACAGTATATTTGGATTTTTAAACATGATATCAATGTTTCTCTGTCCCTAATGGTTTTCACAAAATTGTGCCTTGTTTCAAATTCTCCCTTACTGTATGTATAATTTTTTTGAGAGTAGGGCTGAGGTTAAAACAAGTATAAATGACTATCTCCCATGAGTTATAATTTATAGAAAAGATATCTGGGTATAATAATTTGAAATATATGTATTTTTGTGAGTTCAATCCAAGATATAAATTAGAGTTATTTTATGGTAAGTCTTTCATTCAAGCTAGTGTTCAATGTATTCAGAGTCTGGGTTGATAAATTCACATGTAAAAATTATAAGTTTCACTGCTCTCCCTCCTTTTCCCACTCCCTATAAACTGTGCCCCAAATACCAGTGTTTTTTGGCTTGAGATTTTACATGATCTCTATTTTCACCTGAACTTGGTGCTCTCAAAATATGTCTACTCATTTCACATGGTTCCTCACAGTAAATAACTAACTAAACTGCATTTTTTTTCCAGGCTGATTTTCTAACATTTGCTAAGTCTCCAAAATCACTTTTGTAAAAGAGGAAAAAAATTAAAAATCACCCATAAACTGAAAAACACTCCCTTGGAAACAGACAACTAATTTTTTATTTCTTGTAATGTTAAAATATGGCCTGCCATTCATTGTTAACTATTCACTTGTCTATTAGGTTCATGTACTTATGTGTATGCTATAAAACTGTCCTTATGTTTGACCTCATTGATCAAATTTATAGATAAGATTATCCAATTGCATAACCAAAAGAATCTTACTATCTTCTTCTCTTCTCTTTTTATCTAATAAATAAATTTTATTATTTAATGCTTTATTGAAATTGACTCACTTTTTAAATTTGCTTTACACAAAACTCCATTATTACATTGACGGAACCATGCATTAATTAGTCTATGAAAATTGATAATGATTATAAAAATTATGATAGTTTATCTGTGTCATTGTTAAAAACATTTTAGTAATCACTATCATTACTGGTTAAAGAGAATAGTAGAATATATTGTAGAAAACTGTGCTTAGTTCTGGCTGGACTGACTGTCCCCTGAACCCTGAACCAAGAATCAGGAACCTAACAGAGCTCAAGTCATTAAATGAGCAGAATAAGTTGTTACTCCTCCCACTTAAAATGCTGTTACTTCTTCACTTAACATTATCCTACCCAGCACCAACAAAATGTCTGTATCTGGTGAGCCATGAGCAATGACACTCCTCTTTGATAAAGAAAGAAAATGGGGTTCTTTAAGTGCCTGAATTTCATAATTCACCTTTCCTGGTGAACCAGTTAATAAGTTGAATTCAGAAAACATCCTTCCTTGGGGTAATTTTCAGTGTTCCCGATAGGGTATTCCTAAGCAAATATTTGTTGTACAGTCTGAAGTCCAAAATACTGAGTACTCACAAGTGTTAACATGAAAACAAATTAAACTATAGGCCATGAAACTTGACCAGCAGTTAGAGAATTAGGTCACCTAAGGTGTCAGCAGTGGAGATGGAACTAAAGCAAACATTAATTTGGAATATTAACAAGGAGAAGTGTGAGAAGAACCAAGTATCATAGATTTTGCTCTTAGCCTTTCTCTCTTTCAAGTCAAAGATAACATACTCATCTATGACCAAATATATGAATTGCCTCTCAAGACTGTCTGTATATCTTTATACTTGAAATACTTTGTATAGTCCTTACAAATTTTTGTTCATTATCAAATTTATTCAGCCTAAATGTACTGACCACCTATTATAAAGATGTCTGTGTTACAAAAGATAAAAATCAGAGGACGTGATAGGATATGATATTTGCTTATCCTTGTGGAACAAATTGAAGAAGAAATTTCATAGTAGTATTTTATCTCTCCCAAAGGGAGTAATCAAGAATTTATCTTAAATATTCCACTTAAAGTCATTTTAAACAAACCCTCACCCAAGGATATTTTTTTCCCCTGACCTGTACAGAAAAGTGGAAAAAAGGGAGGTGGGAGAGAGAGACACATTGTTTGGTTGCCTCCCACATATGCCCTGAACAGGGCTGGCAATGGAGCCCACAACCAAGGTACGGGCCCTTGACCAGGATCAAACCTGTGACCTCTAGATCCATGCGTCAATATGCCAACCACTGAGAAATATTGGCCAGAAGTCATCTGAAATATTAACAGGATATTGTTGGTAGCCAAAAGATCTAAGTGCATCCATAGTTCCAACCTCTTCAGCGAGTCATTAAAGGAAAGCAAGCATGTCAGCATGTGAATCCCTGTACCTGAATCTAAAACAGTTTATAAAAATAGAATCTTGATTAGAAAAACAATTGGTAGGATTTGGTGTCGAGAAGTAGAGAAATACCGGTGTTCTACAAACAGAGAGAAAGAGTAATATACAGAAGAAAAAGAAATAACTGTAACATAACAAAGTGAATCAGCGCAGGGTTTATATAAGGAAAGGCTGAGCTTAGTGCCGTCCTCTTCTCTGGAATGGCACTTATTGTGATAGAAGAACTGATGCTTCACCACTAACTCTGTTTCCTCCAGAAAAACAAAACAGAAAGACATAGCAAGGATCTCGTGTGTTCACCAAAGGCCTGCACATTCAACTCTACATCCCACAGTGAAACAACGCACTTAAAGTGGTTAAATTCAAACTTCCCCAAAGCACTAGAAAATTACCATTAAAATAATACAAGCTAAAGATTTCTTCCTATGACTATCTTACCAGAATCCCTTTTTTCTTTTTGTAATGATTCTCCCCCTACAGCTAGGATAGTATCTGGATAGTAGAGGAAATACTTAATGAGGATGGAAGAAAGTATTAGCTTTAGCCCATGTTTACCTGCTGATTTTGCACAGCAGCAAGGGAGGTAGGTAATGGTAGGTTAAATAAAACACATCTATTTTTTAAATATCTAAATATATTATATATTGAAATAGAAGAAATAAAAATGTAATTATTTAAAGCTATCATTATTTTTTATTCCCAAAAAGAATATAGGAAAACTTTTAGAATTAGTTCATATATCCATCTAGGTCATTGAATGCAAATCATTTTCAAATAATTACTTGTAGTTTCACATATCTGCTATGGACACTTATAAAAAAAAACTTCCTAACAGAATTTTATCACTTACAGGAACATAAAAATATTATATGCCTAGGGATAAATTAAATATCTAGGGGAAATATGCTGAAGACCTCTATGAAGAATTAAAATAACCACAAATTACTTGACACTTTTCCCATTAAGATGTGAATTTACATCTCCTCTTCATCCTGGATGTGACTGCTTTGACCAATAGAATACAGCAGAAGTAGTATTTCACCCGTTTCCAGGCTCAGGCCTTAAGAGAATGGCAGTGCCATCTTCCTATCTCCTGGAACACTTGCTCTTGGAAACTAGCTGCTGGGAGAAAGACCAAGAGGCCCAGAGCCAACAGCCTCCCTGGCATCTTTAGCCAACAGTTCAACAACATGTCAGCAATGGGATGGAGCCATTTTGGAAGTGGCCCCCACTGAAGCTATACTGAGGCAAAGCAAACCATCTTCACAAAGCCCCAGTCTAATTGCAGATTAATAAGCAAAATAAATTATTATCTTCAGCTAAATTAGAGGTACTTTCTTGCACAACACTAAATTACTGAAAAAAATGTAGATTTGAAGATTCTATATTGTAATACGATTCTCTTCAAATTCATCTATAGATTCATAGTAATCCCAGTAAAAAATCCAGACACAAAAATAATATATGCCATGATTACATTTAGTGATATTTAAAACTAGGCAAAACAAATCTATGGTGTTAGAAATTTTGATAGTGATATTTTTTGGCTTAAAGTGAGATGGAAAGAAGTATACTTTCTTTGTGGTTGTAATATTCTTGGTGTTATTTATATGGGGATACATACAGTCAGAAAAAAACAAGTTGAACATGCATGACTTGTACTTAATTCTGCATACTTAATATAAAAAGTTTACCTTTAAAAATTATAGAGAAGCATTTATAAAAATAAAAATATCCATATAAGATAGTACTATTTATATCAAGCTATACTTATGCAAAAAGTTGCACATTTTTATTTTGTGATGCAATACATATTTTTGTTCAGGTATAATAAGAAGAAAACTTAGTATTTCTTGCAAGCAAAATTGGGGTGTATAGAGTTTCCAGTCATTTATTAATATTTAATTTAGAGAAAATGTGAATTATCACAATCACAATTAAAACTGGATAATGGTTAGACAGATGTTAGATTTATTATACACTAACATTTTCTATAATGTTAGTCTTTCATGATTTAAGAAACATGAGATAAAACTGGGATCTCAATCATTGAATTGTCAACCAATTCCAACTAACAAATTTAGTGCATTCTTAATTCTAGGTTTGAATCTGTATCCCCATTAGTGAATTGAACACACATCTTTATGCACTATACAGCTGACAATACTATGGTAGAGTTCATAGATCTTGGATTTTTATATCTCACTGCTACAACTCAAACACAAAGGAAGAAAAGACTAAAAAAATGGAAGATAACTAAACAGCTTTTTTCTCTCAGCCAGGTTAACTAGATTATACTGTCTTTTTATCTGTGGAAAATGGGAAAGATAGCACTATCTGGAGATACTTTTCAAACAACACATTGTTTTGTGTTGGTTTTTATGACACCAGTGTCAAGGGAGTAAATGTTATAAAAAACACCAGTAAAAGAACAGTTCAAAAATATAATTCCTTTAGTCCTCCTTTAGAATTTCGAACTGAATATCTCAGTTGGTTCCTTGCCTGATTAAACCTAGTGCTCTCCAAAAGTGGAGTGTGTTGTGGGAGATGGAGGAGGATTGGTGAGAGAGGATGGGCCCTATATTGTTACTAAGATTAGAATATGTGTCTTACACATTAGTAATTGCTCAGTAGGTGTTTAATAATTTTTAAGCAATAATTTTACTTTCATTGGCATTGGCTTTTATCATGAGGCTTTAATTTTACGAATTCCAATTTCACAGGTTTTGTTTTATTATAGTATTCATTCATCTGCATTAAAATTACTTTCCAAAGATACTCAGAGGTAAATCAAACTGACAATAACAATCAATTAATATTATAAACATATCCATGAAAAAATATTTTTAAAGACTTTTGCTATTTTTAATCCTCACCCAATGATATATTTATTAATTTTAGAGAGAAGGAAAGGAAGAGGAAGAAAGAGAGAAACATCTATTGGTTGCCTCCTTATGCACCTCTACTAGGGATCAAATCTGTGACTTAAGTATATGCCCTGACTGAGAATCAAACCTGCAACCTTTTTGGTGTATAGGACAACATTCTCCTTTCCTCTCTCTCTAAAATCAATAAACATATCATTGGTTATGAATTTCAAAAAAAACCTGTCTTACAAAAAATATATTTTTCAGAGATATGTTTACAAGACTAATCAAGTGTTATTTTTAGGTTGATTTACTTCTGATTACTTGTATTTTCATAAAATAGTTTAAAACAGGTGAATGAAGACCAATAATAAAACAAAACCTGTGGAATTGGTGTGCATAAAATTAAAGCCCTGTGATAAAAGCCAATGCCAATGAAAGTAAAATTACTTAAAAAATATTAAACACCTACTGAGCAATTACTAATGTGTTGGACACATGTTCTGATCTAAATAATAGTATAGGCTCACCCCCTCCCACCAAACCTCCTCCATGTCCACAACACACTCCACTTTTGGAGAGCACTAGGTTTAATCAGGCAAGGAACCAACTAAGATATACAGCTGAATATTCTAAAGGAGGACTAAATGAATTGTATATTTGATCTGTAATCGGGGTTCTGAGACTGAATCCTTTTAAATGCTCTTCCTTATTAGTTATAGTTTCAAATGAATATTAATATACATTTTTATGTCTTAGCTTATCTGTGACTTTTTAAATTGCATAATTATGCTTTGCTTAGATAAATAATACTGAAACCTTGGATTGATGTAAAAGATAGTCTTACAATCCAAAATGATATTCAGTAGAAATGTGTTAAGTGAAATTTTCCCAAACATATTTTGAGAGTGATTTTATTTCAACGTTATTCACAGCAGACCTTTATAAAAATGTATTTATTATTTAAGGTGAACTATATCTATATAGAGGCTAGTTATTAGAAACATTCTGGGTTTCATTTCTACATATTTTTGTAACATTCCTACCACTAAGATCTATCAATTGAAAAAAAAAAAGTGTTATTTAATCTGGGTTAGTCCTACATAGCTAAAAAAATGTACTTGGGGAATTTTTACTTTGACTCAAATATGAAGAACTGGTTACTACTGGAGGCAGCAGTAGTGTAGCTAAGATCTTTCCAAGAAAAGTAATGATGTATTAAACCCAGTACAGAAAATCTTGTGTCTAGAGTTACTACAATGTGATAAAAACTCAGTTATTGTTAAAAGAAAACACAGTTTATTGATTAGACATAAATTATTAAATAATAAATGACAAAAAATCATAGAAAATTACACTTAGAGAAGGAAAATATGCAGTTTAAATATCAATGCATTTATTAAACGCTATAGTACTTTATAACACAAAAACTGAACTATATTCAAAAGAAGATTTTAAAAAAGATACAAGAATGCTAGGATGCAATGGAAAATGTGAGAAAACGATTGAACTGAATTATAAATGTATGAAATGGCCTCCCCGTAGGGATGGGAAGAAATGGTGCCACCCAAAATAACTTTTGAAATGAGAGTAGTCTGTGAGACAAGGCAAAAAAATAAACATTCTGTATTACTTGATAATGTCATTTCCCAAGGGATTATATGTTGATAATTCTACACCAACCTTCTCTTATACTAGAGTTGAACAATGGAGTCCAGTAAATAGATGGTGGGAGCTAGATTTCTCACAGTTGGAATGGGAGTTTATGGAAAAACAAGGGGAGAAAGCTAAAATGACCCATTTGGTAATGGATTATAGTTAAGAACATCAGTATATATTCATGTGTAGCTTAATACAGATACATGTCATTACCTGTGAAATATTTACAGATATTCATAAATATACATGTTAATATATAAACATATATTTCCTTGCTCTGTCAGCTGAGAGGTTCTAGAAAAAAAATGACAGCCTAGTGAATTGCATATACTAGTAATAATTTTATTCCCAAGAATATTCTATGGGAAAGGGAAACAAGAATAACTACCGTGGAGAAACCTGACAAATACTATCTCACCCAAATTATCAGGTTTCATATCAACAGGGATAAATCATGTACTCTTGATATGATGTGATAAAAATTGCCCTTTATCTCTAATATCCTCCTCCAAAAATATATATAGCTCAAATATAAGCACGAGAAAAATATCAGAAAAATCCCAAATGAGGCACATTTTATAAAATATCTGACAAGTACTTCTCAAATTTACTTAATAGTACAAGGTAGCTATTTTGGCTCAAGTCTTTATGTCCAAATTTTTATGAATAAAATTTTAGGACAAGAATAGAAAAGCAAAATGTCTTCATTTATGAACATATGTTAAGTCTGAGATGATTGTGGTACATTCGTGTGGGAGTAGTCAAGGCTAGGGTCACCCAGGGAAGAGATTAGGACTAGTAACACAGATGTAAAAGTTGAGGCTAAGTCTCAGCCATTGACAAAAAGCCTGGTTAACAGATTTGAGTCTGAACTAAGCTTAGATAAACATAAATGAACAGTCAAATAAATAGGTGTTAGAGTAAGACTTTCTCAAATATAGGGTGACTTTTGGAACTTTGGGCTTAATGTGATCTGTGATTTCAATGGGATCACTAGGTTTCTGTTCAAAAAAAGGGACATAACATAATAAATCTGATATAACCAAATTGACTATAATTTAGCTTACTAATTCCAGCTATTTTTATTGTTCATTTATTCTACAAAAAAATATTTTTGCCTACTCTGTGCAAAACACTAGTCAAGGTGGTAAAGACATAAAAATGAATAATATATAACTAATTCCTATTTTTGATATTTGTATGCTTTAGAATGTATATAATGAATGTTAAAACAAATTAAATATAATTTCTGTATTTATAAATGCAAAGTAGAATATAGAGTAACAGGATAGAAAGTGATTAAAGTATAGTGATATTTATTTAGGTAGATGCATATTGGTAAGAGTCCATTGAACTGTAAGAAATATAAGTATAGGCAAAAATTATGACAATTCTGAAAGCTGGGTAGACCTCAGGGTTACTTAGAATCAGCAGAGTAATGATACCTATAAAGGCCCAGATTTAGTATTACCTTTTTTTAGACTTTCCATTGTTGTTGATCTGTCAGATTCCCAGGGTATATGCTTTCTTGAACTTGTTTCAGTTGAGAGATTTAGTCTTCTTAAAATATTAAGAAAGTTATTCCTATGAAAACAATAGTGTTAGTTTCCTGTATCACATGGGTTCTAACTAGGTCATGCCTCTAGCTTTACAAAATGAACACAGTGAGATTTGGTATAATACTGAGTTTAGAAAAAAAAATAATCACTTTGGCATATTTTGGTTACCAGAGAAAAGGAAATTTCTGTTGTGAAAGCTACCATAATGCCCACTGCCAATGATGGCTGAAGGTTCTCTGAAGGTTCATGTAAGCTGAGATCTGAATTACAAGAAGAAAGTATATAATGATCATTTGGAATAGACAGAAATAAAAGTTATTTCCACTAATAAGATAGGGAAACTTGGGATTTTAAGAAACTCAGGAAATATCAGTATAGTAAATAATGGGGAGAACAAAGAGAGAGATATGAAATGAGATTGGAAATGTAAGGGGGAAAAATGTCAAGTAAGCAATAGAAAGAAGTTGAGTTTTTTCTTTTTACTATAATAAGAAGCTAGTGGAGAGTTTTAAACAGGTTAATGATAAAATTAAGAGATCAAATTGGTTACTCTATGGAAATAGTGACAAGTCCCAAATGGCATAGATTGCTTGAGAAGTGAAATAGTTATCTGAGGAGTTATCATATTCAAAAGAGCAGAAATTAAAACAAAAACTGTCTATATTTAGAGACTGGATAGTACAAAGCCAGGAAAATTCCTTGGCAAGTGGAATGGGAGAAATGAGACAAGTTTCGGATTCAAACTGTCCTTATCCTGCACCCAGATCACCTGCCCTCTTCTACCTTGCATAACCACTCCCTTAAGCATTAAGCCCTCAGGACAATGAGGTTCTGATCAGCATCAAATACTCTTAGGAACAAAGCTTATAGTCTGTTGACCTCAGAAACCAACTTCTGGTCAAACAGGAAATTACATCTAGGCCTCACTTGTGTTTCAGCTCCATGCCCAGAAAATCAGCAAGGCCAGGTGAGGCAAGACCATGGCTGGCATCAGGATCAGATGCAATAAAGGACCAATGACCCCTAAGCTAGCACTGAACAATCAGTAAAGACTAGGACCTTGATTCTCTATCCTCATTTTGATGAATCAGCATAATAAAGGACACATCTGAAAAGCTAATGAATATTCTATTTAGATAATCCCCTGAGAACTCTCCTAAAATTCCTGCCTTTAGAAACATAAACCATTAAGACAAAAGATCCATGCACACATACTCTCTAGAGCACAACTGCACCTTCTTTCTTCAGGAACATATCTTTGCTTTCTTTCTCCTAAGCCCTTAGTGTCCCCATGAAACTTGCAACAAGGGGAGCAGCATGTGGTGGCAGTTTCTCCTGGGCTAATCCCGTGAATCTGTCTAAAAGGGCCTTGCTTTGCCTCTGTAACTTGTTTGCTGAGTCCATGCAGCCAGCTAGCTCGCTTCTTCTGCCTCAGTGACTTTATTTTTTAAAAGGTCAAGGAAGGTTGCTCAGCAGCTTACTTGCATCTTCTCTTGGAGTGTATTTTTTGTTTTGCATGCTAAATAAACTTCATACTGTGCTAGAGTTCTTGACTCTGAATTCTTTTGTAGCTGAATTGAAGATCCTAGAGCTGACATTGCTGGTAACACATCAATGTTTCTTTTATTGTTTCCTCTTATTTTTTTATTTCTATTAAATTTATGGGTGACATTGGTTAATACAATTATATAGGTTTCAAGTGCACAACACTATAATACATTATCGGTATTATTGCATTGTGTGCCCACCACCTAGAATCAAATCTCTTATTGATTAGTTGTCAGCAGCTTGTCTCATTACATAAAAGAATTAAATAAATATTAGAAGGAATAGGGTTAAAAACCTATGCATATATGATCCTTATTTTCAGCATGAGCCTAGATTATAGATACTTAGATTTTCTATGTCTCATTATGTTTAGCTGTATATAATTCACACAATATACCATAATAAAATTGCAAGGATCTGCCTCTCACCTCATGTATGGAAATTTATTTTAGTCTTTTTTGCCTAAGTAATATTTTGTCAAAGCATAAAATTTTGAGTTAAAATCAACAATGGTTACCTTAAAGTCATCCTGTCATAACAAAACGTGTATAAGCATTATGCCAATTTTAACATACAGATGCCAGTGATACCAAAGAAATTAGTTCAGTGTAATTTGCTTTTTCTCCAGCTCTCAACCAGATATCTAAACACCATCAAAAAGGAAAAAGAGCTTTCTCTTAAAAGAGCTCAGTGATCTGGTGGTTGGAAATGAGTATAATGCAAGCTAGGTCACTTTGACGGCTTTATTTGTCTTTTAAAAACAAATTTAAAACTTAGACAAGATAGCCTTTTGATGCAAAAAAAATTGGTTTCTTAAGGTTATTTTTAGTAGAATTCACTTAAAGAAAGTGAATCACTTAAATTTTTTTTTCACATAAAAAATTTTTGACAGCACAAAACACATAATTCAGATCACACACACACACATCTTGAAACTTGTCATAACTGGTAATGTATGAGGTCCTTTTCTTAACTGATAATAGAAATAATTTGTAATTTTAAATTGTCATTGTTATTACTAACATTTATTAACTGTACATATTTATATTATTATAATTACATAATTTTAGATTATCAAAATGAAATGCTTCATAAATCAAAGTAAAAATATTACATAAACAAGGCAATAATGTTTTAACTTCTATTACAAAGTAGTTTAAGTATAATTAAATACTAAAATTAAACATCTCTCAAATAACTACTTTTTGTAAAAATATCCAGCACAGATGTCAGGGTGAATATATTGCATCTATCTGAAGTTTCTAGATTATTCGCACAGCATTATTTTTCCTATTACTGAATTTGCCTTTAACTCAGAATTCTGCATTTTGCTGTCTATGACCAAATGATTTCCCTTTACTTCCATGTTCCTTTAAATGTCTAATAATAGTAAAATGTAACAATGGAAGAGCATGATAATTATAAATCAGTAGACATACTGGACAAATCAACTAATTGCATGTGTATTTGCATTATTACCAGACATTCAGTAATAGAAACAGTTAGAAAACACTTCCAAACAACTCTCTATAGATATTTTTATACTTCTGCTGTATAAAAATACTCAATTTCTTACAGTTATTATTAATTTATGGAGATAACTATGTTTTTATTTTGTTTTATTATGCTCATTTTTATTAAAGTTATATTTCACTAATAGTTGTAAACCAAGCTGTTCAAAAGTAGTAAAATTTTAAGGATTCATTTTAATCTTTCAAGCTACATCACATATTATTTTGAGTAACTATTTACAAAGTGTGTAAGGACAATGTTTAATTAGTAAATAATTTTTCCAATGATATGTCTATAGATGTGTAACTTGGAAGTGCTGTAGAAAAACTAATTGGTTCTATGTTGTTTTCAGTGCAATTAAAAGTCAAGATTTTGGTGTCAGATAGATACACATTCAAATTCCCAGGTCTTCACTTTATATATTCTTTAGCAATTTATATATTCTTTAGCAATTTACCTAACTCTTTTGCTTCAAATTGTGTGTGTGTTTTTTGTGGGGGGAGATATAATTGGGGTAGGTCCTAGATATAGCACTTAAGTGGCAAAACACACTCACATATTAGGCATTCATATTGGAATGGAAGAAATAAAATTATTCCTATTTGCAGATATGATTTTCTAAGTAGAAAACTACAAGAAATTGCAAAACCTTTAATAAATTTTACACTAATAATTAGGTTGATGAAGACCACAGGACTCAATGTCAATGTATTAACCCCTCATTTATTTCTATAGACAAGCAATGAGAAACTGAAAAATATTTTAAGTCAAGTTGAAATATCACCAAAAGCATGAAAAGGTTACTTATAAATATAATATGATCTTTTAAAATTAAACTATCAACTGGAAGGAACACACACACACACACACACACACACACACACACACACACACGGTTCCTTTATTTTTGGAAATTAAGTTTTGGGTATTTTCACTTTTTGACATTGTCTTTTCCACTAAATGAAATCCAAACCACTCATTGGGAGTGATGAAGTTACTGTCTTAATTTCCCTAGAATAAATAAAAGTTTATCCAGCTAGAGAAGTAAGATGTGAAGAGAAAGTCATTAATACATAGCATCCACATAGCAGAGTGAGAATTCAAACATCTGATTCATTTAAGCTTATTTGCCATGTCACTGCATAAAAGTGATGATATCTGGGGTAGAACAATGGTTATTTAATATTTACAGGACAAAGAGTCTCTGGGAAAGTTGTTACATAGAGAAGTTCCTGCCCCTCCTATCTCAAATTCTAATCTAAGAGTTATGGAATTGAGACCCAGAGTGTGGATTTCATCAATGTGAGTTTGTGATTCTGAAGGTATCCCTAAAGGCCACACCTAGGGAAATATTGAGCAATCCCAAGAATAGAATCTGAATATGCATCTCTATCTCAATATGAAACATATAATCTATGAACCACAAGATTGTATTTAACCAGTTAAATATCTGATTTTCTAAACAACCACATCACCTATTTAATTCATTGACTTTTCACAAGTACCTGGGCATCTACCTTGCATATACTAGATGTATAGCTAATGTTTGTTAACCTGTATAAAATAAAATTTACCTGCACTGAATTGCATTGGTAAATATATGAAATATTACCTTGGAAAAAAGATTAATTATAATTAGAGGACTATGGAAATTTTTGTGGAAAAAAAAATAAGATAATGAGATGGTAGCTAGAAAAGCCAACTGGGAAGGGACTTTTAGCTGAAGGTGAAAGTCATAAAGAAAATACATGAAGGTGGTAATCCTTATTCATTACAAAAAACATAATATGGTTTGAAAGTAACAAGCAAATGACAAATAATAGAGGTAAAGCTAAAAGTATATGTCTATAGCAGCTAAATGACCTCAAATGCTAAGCAAAGAAATTTATGAGTCACTCCACTCAACAATTAAGCTGTTGAAGACATTTCAGCATTGACATTCTCCATTAGAAAATACTTGGTATTTTAGAATACTCTACACTTTAGCACATCTTGTAGTGGGAAAGGAAGGTAAACAAACTGAGTTTTTAATAATTATGAATATAACCATAAATAGCAACAAATAAATTGGTCTTGCACTTACAATTTACAGAAGCATTTTTCTCACAAATTGCTCCACTGCAAATTTATATACTAGTTAATTTCCTCATATAGTTTGCAAAGATATTAATTTCAAGGTCAAAGAGACTTTAAAAAATGTCAAAATGAGGATTGACATTGGTTTTCTCATAACTTTTCCTCTAATGTGTTCTCTATATCTGTGGACTTCTCAACCATTCCTATTTGCTCAACAGAAGAGTATAGACCTTGGTTTTCTTTTGCTGTAATATCTATATTTGTGTTTCTGATAAATGGTTCCAAGATAGAACTTTTGCTTTGAATATTTGGTGGTGGTTCAACATTCGTATGAATGTTTGGGACAGTATGGCTAGCTGGGTTTTTTTGCCAATAGTCCAGCAGACCAGCTGCCTCTCAAAGGCAGAAGGGTGTTAATGTTTGTAAAAGAAAAAGTGTTCATGTCACTTGGTAAAAGTGATGATAACTGGGTAGGATAGTGTTTATCCAATATTTACAGGACAAAGAGTTGTCAGAAACATTGTATGTTGGAATCAGGATGGCAATCAGCAATCTCTCACAGATAGTTTCCGCACCTACTAAGTTTTTTCCTAATAATATGTCAAAAGCATGTGGTGATATTACTTTTTTAAGTTCTTTGTGGAACTATGGAGTAAAGGGGAACGACATTTGTTTAAATCCTTTTCTGACAGTGTTAACAGAACTTTGAAAGCACCTTCCACAGAATTTGACTTGATATTTGTGGAATTTTAATATAAATGTCAGTTGAAGTTCAAAAGTAGCTTTAAAAAAACACACACAGTATTTTGTTGAAAGCATCAGTCAGAACTTTTCATTTGCTTGGATTTTCTTCCCAGAAAATATCACCTCCACACACACACGCAGAGCAAGAAATCTAAGTGTGGTATGTGAATGGGATTCAGAGGGGTTACTTAAGTTCTGTACAATCATTGAATCTAATAATTCAATTCCTCCTATTAAAGCAGCAGTTCTCAACATGTGGGTCGCTACCCATTTGGGGTTGAACAACCCTTTCACAGGGTCCCCTAAAACCATCGTAAAATACAGATATTTACATTACGATGCATAACAGTAGCAACATTTCATAGTTAGGGGTCACCATCACATGAGGAACTGTATGCAAGGGTCGCGGCCTTAGAAAGGTTGAGAACCACTATATTAAAGAATGAGTTATATTTAGAATATTTAAAAATAACCTTGACTATAATATACATTCTAACAGGTGTAAGATGGTATCCAATTGTCGTTTTGATTTGCATCTCTCGGATACTTAGTGACTTTGAACATGTTTTCAAGGGTCTCTTGGCCTTTCTTCTGTCGTCTTCTGTAAAGGCTCTATTTAGGTCCCTTGCCCATTTTTTTTATTGGATCATTTAACTTCCTTTTATTAAGTTGCATAAGTTGGCTGTAGATGTTGGAGATTAAACCTTTATCAGTGATAACATTTGCAAATATGTTCTCCTATACAGTGGGCTTTCTTGTTGTTTTGTTGATGGTTTTTTTTGCTGTGCAAAAGCTTTTTATTTTGATATAGTCCATTTGTTTATTTTTTCTTTAGCTTCCATTGCCCTTGGAGCAGTATTAGTGAAGAAGTTCTTTCGGCATATGTCTGAGATTGTGCTGCCTGTGGATTCCTCTAGTATTTTTATGGTTTCCCTTTTAATGTTTAAGTCCTGTATCCATTTTGAGTTTGTTTTGTATCTTGTAAGTTGGTGGTCCAGTTTCATTTTTTTTGCATGTATCTGTCCAATTTTCCCACCATTTATTGAAGAGGCTATCTTGGCTCCATTGAATGTTCATGCCTACTTTCTCAAATATTAATTGAGCATAGTGGTTTGGGTGGATATCCGGATTCTCTATTCTATTGGTCTATATGTCTGTTCTTGTGCCAGTACCAGGCTGTTTTGAGAACAGTTGCTTTGTAATATAGCTTGAAATCTGGTATTGAGATTCCACCTACTGTATTCTTCTTTCTCAGGATTGCTGTGGCTATTTGCAGTCTTTTTTTTTTTGTTCCAGATGAATCTTTGAAGAATTCTTTCTAGGTCTGTGAAATACGTCCTTGGTAATTTAATGGGTAGTGCATTGAATCTATAGATTTCTTTGGGTAGTATGGACATTTTAATGATGTTGATTCTCCCAATCCATGAGCATGGTATGCTCTTCCATCTGTTAACATCTTCCTCTATCTCTTTTTCAGTGTCCTTTAGTTTTCTACATATAGGTCTTTTTCTTCCTTAGTTAGGTTTATTCCTAGGTATCTTAATTTTTTTGGTGTGGTGGTAAATGAGATTGCTTTTTTAGCCTTTCTTTCTGAAATTTCACTATTAATGTATAGAAATGCCACAGATTTCTTGGCATTAATTTTGTATCCTGCTACATTGCCAAATTCATTTGTTAAGTCAATTAGTTTTTGGATGGAGTCCTTTGGGTTTTTTATGTACAGTATCATGTCATCTGCAAATAGGGACAGCTTTACTTCTTCTTTTCCAATTTGGATGCCTTTTATTTCTTCTTCCTGTCTAATTGCTAATACTTCCAGTACTATATGGAACAGGAGAGGTGAGAGTGGGTATCCCTGTCTTGTTCCTGTTCTTAGGAGAAATGATTTTAGTTTTAGCCCATTGAGTATGATGTTAGCTGTGGGTTTATCATATGTGGCTTTTATGATGTTGAGGTATGATCCTTCTATTCCCTCTTTTCTGAGAGTTTTTATCAAGAAAGGGTGTTGGATTGTGTCAAATGCTTTTTTCTGCATTAATTGATATGACTATGTGATTTCTATCTCTCAATTTGTTTATGTGATGTATCACATTTATTGATTTGCAGATATTGTACCATCCTTGCATTCCTGGGATGAATGCTACTTGGTCATGGTGTATGATCTTTCTGATGTACTGCTGGATCCGATTTGCTAGAATTTTATTGAGGATTTTGGCATCTATGTTCATGAGAGCTATTGGCCTGTAATTCTCTTTCATTGTGCTGTCATTATCTGGTTTTGGTATTAGGGTGATGCTGGCTTCATAGAAGGTGTTTGGAAGTGTTCCTTCTTTCTTGAATGTTTTTGAATAGTCTGAGGAGGATAGGTTTTAATTCTTCCTTGAATGTTTGGTAAAACACGCCTGTGTAGCCATCTTGTCCCAGGCTTTTGTTTGCTGGAAACTTTTTGATGACTGCTTCAATTTCTTCCAGTGTTATTGGACTATTGAGATGTTTAGATTTCTCCTCATTGAGTTTTGCAAGGTTATATTTTTCTAGGAAAATGTCCATTTCTTCCAGGATATCCAATTTGTTGGAATAGAGTTGTTCATAATATTTTTTTAACAATCGTTTGTATTTTGGCGGGGTCTGTTGTTATTTCTCCTCTCTCATTTCTAATTTTATTTATTTGGGTCTTCTCTCTTTGCTTCTTGGTGAGCCTGGCTAGAGGTCCATCAATCTTGTTTATCCTTTCAAAGAACCAGCTCTTGGTTTGTTGATCTTTTGAATTGTTTCTTTGGTCTCCATGTCGTTTATCTCTGCTCTGATCTTCACTATTTCCTTCCTTCTGAGCACACTGGGCTTTTCTTGTTGCTCTCTTTCTAGCTTTTTGAGTTGTAGGGTTAGGAAAGTTATTACCATTGTTTCCTGTTTTTTTGCAGTAGGCGTGTAGGGCTATGAACTTCCCTCTCAAGACTGCTTTCACTGTGTCCCATAAATTTTGTATTGTTGTATTCTCATTGTCATTTGTTGCCATGATGTTTTTTATTTCTTCCTCGATCTCTCTGCTTACCCAGTAATTATTTAATAGCATGCTGTTTAATCTCCATGTGTTTGATTTCTTTGTATTGTTTTTATTATAGTTGATTTCCAGTTTTATGCCACTGTGGTCTGAGAAAATACTTGATATGATTTCTATATTCTTGAATTTTAAGAGATTTTTACTTATGGCCCAACATATGATCTATCTTTGAAAATGACCCATGTGCACTGGAGTAGAATGTATATTCTGTGGCTTTGGGGTGAAATGTTCTGAAGATGTCAATTAATTCCATCTGGTCTAGTGAGTCATTTAGGATTGATGTTTCTTTTCTGATTTTTTGTTAGAGGATTTGTCCAGTGGTGACAGTGGGGTATTAAAGTCTCCTACTATGATTATATTGCTGTCACTCTCTCCCTTAATATCCTCCAAGAGTTTTTTTAATGTATTTAGGTGTTCCTATATTGGGTGCGTATATGTTTGCCAGAGTTATTTCTTCTTGTTGGATTGTTCCCTTTAGTATTATGAAGTGGCCATCTTTATATCTTGGTATGTCCTTCACTTTGACATCTAATTTGTCAGATATAAGTACCGCAACCCCAGCTTTTGTTTTCCTTTTCCATTTGCCTGATATAACATCTTCCATTCCTTCACCCTCAATCTGTGTGCATCTTTTTTCCTGAGGTGTGTTTCTTGTAGACAGCAGATATATGGATCATGTTTTCTTATCTAATTGGTTACCCTATGTCTTTTGATTGGAGCATTTAACCCATTTACATTTAAAGTTATTATTGATAGATAATTATCTGTCACCATTTTTTAGTCTTTACCCCTGAGTTCCTTCTTCGCTTCCTATTTCTTTTTATTACAGCAGACCCTTTAACATTTCTTGCATTGCTGATTTGTGGTAATATATTCCCTCAGTCCTTTTTTGTCTGTGAAGCTTCTGATTTCAACTTCAATTTTGATTGAAAGCCTTGCAGGGTACAGTATTCTTTGATTCAGATCCTTCCTTTTCATGATTTTGTATATTTCATTCCATTCTCTTCTGGCCTGATGAGTTTCTGTTGAGAGATCAGTTGCTAGTCTTATGGGGGTTCCTTTGTAGGTAACTTTCTGTTTCTCTCTGGATGCTCTTAAGATTCTTTGTCGTTGGTGTTTGCCAATTTAATTATAATGTGTGTTGGTGTCGGTTTTTTGGGGTTCATTTTGCTTGGGACTCTGTGAGCTTCTTGGATTTGTGTGGAGTTTTTCTTTCCTATATTAGGGAAGTTTTCTGTCATTATCTCTTCCAACAGGTTTTCTATTCCTTGCTCAGTTCATGCTCTTTCTGGAACCCCAATTATTCAGATGTTGTTTTGTTTCATGTTATCCCAAAGTTCCCTTAGGCTCTCCTCTTGCTTTTTAATTTTTTTTCCTAGAAGCTGCTGTACTCCGGTATTTTTTCCTAACTTGTCTTCTAGCTCACTGATGCGGTCCTCTACGTCTTCTAGTCCACTTAGATGCTTTCTATTGAGTTCTTTATAGCAGTGATGTCATTTTTTATTTCCTCTTAATTATTCTGCATTTCTTCTTGCTTCTTCTTCATTTCCTCTTGGTTCTTAATCACATTGTCAAATTTGTCTTCCATCCTTTTCATCCACCTTATGATCATTTCTCTGAACTCTTTCTCTGATAGGCTTATTTCTGCTTCTATTTCATTTACTTCCTTTTCTGGTGATACCTGGCTTTCTGATGTATGCGGGCTATTTCTTTTTCTGCCCATGGTCTTTTTTCTCCAGGTGTCTGGTTCTGTAGTTCTCTCTCCTACATTGATTCAAAGGCACAAATTACAACATGACCAGATACAACACACAAGGCACTTTCAGTGTGTCTGTGCTTTTGGAGGGCGGTTTTCTAGGTCCCCCAGCTGTGCGGTGAGTGCTGCAGCTGCAGCTTTCAGACTGCCGCAGACATCCACCTCCCTCTGCAAGATGGTGCAGTCTCTGTGTTCATTCTGGTGACTCTGGGAGAAAAAAACTCGGTGGCAATGGGGCTGCCTGGTCAGGGGAGCCCCTTATTTCTCTCTTAAGCATGGTGAGAATGCTTATGCTCACTTTTTTGAATTTTTTATCAAGCAAATTACTTATCATTTTAAGATTTTATCTTTTTCTGGGGCTTTTATTTATTCCCTTATTTTAGAGATAATCTCTTTTCATTTTGTTTGGCCCTCTATGTTTGTTTATATGAATTAGACAAAATAACCCTTTATTCCAACCTTGCAAATGTTGCTTTATGTAGAAGTAACCGCTGTGTGTGCTGTGTGTGCCCAGTGGCTTGGTCAGGTCAGTAGGAGCTGAGGTGTGGCTAAGGATCCAAGTGGGGAGACCAGGTGTGTGTAATAATGCATTGTTGCTCCAGACTGCTCCCTTTGTTTAAGGTGAAATCTTGAGTGAGGTGTCCAGGATTACACTGTAGAAAACTGGCAGCAGGCCAGGGTACCTGTACAGAGCCTCTGATGTGAGTGGAGGTGGAGGGGGACATAAACAATGATGCTCACCAACCCTTCTGACCCCAGAGAATCCCTGTAGCCCTCTCAGAGCTCCCATGGCTCCTGAGTCTTCTTCATTCAGTCTCTCTCTAGCCTGTTGTGCCATAAGTGGTCCTCTTAGGAGAGACCTCTATGTAAGCTCTAAGTGTGAGGATCTAGTGACCTAACAGGATCAGTGATCTAGCAGGAGAGCCAAAGCACCTGGGGAGAGTGCCAGCCTCACCCCAAGAGTTGCTGCACTCCTGGGTGTTCCCTAGGCTCCCTAGTTTCCCCAGACTTCTCCATTTGGTCTCTCATACCTGCTGTCAGAAGCTGTTCATTTAATGACAGGTTTTCTCCCAGGTGTAATTGCTACCTTAATAAATGTCTATTTGATTTTGCTCACAGGAATGGGTGAGTTTAGCCTTCTCCTAGCAACACCATCTTGGACTTCTGAGTGATTTTTATCGGTGCAGATTGTGAAATAGTTGTACCTAGTTCTCTTTCTCTTTGCTGTTTCCTTCATCTCTGACATTTCTAAATCTCTGGTTGAGAATGAACCTCTGGTTTTAGAAAATCCTGATGGGAATGAATATTTTTTTTTTTGTCATAAAAATGTTCACATACATTGTACTATCTTTTAAATGTGGCAATCTCTCTGTTCTCCAATGAAAACTATCCTTACGATATTTTACTGTGACATGTAAAGATGGTCATTCAAGGGCACCCTTAACTTATGCCCTGATGTGAGTTGAGGGGTATTTATGCTACTCTAAAAATTCACTTTAACAGTAAAAATTAACAGAACATATAACTAATATATGAAACCATTTTAAAGTTAATCTTCCATTATTTCTTTCCTATCTGAACTTTGTTTCATCAACATTCCTCAGCTCTTGTAGTTATTTGGCTGGCAACACTCCATAGTTTTGGAAAAATAAATCATTCACATAATTTTCTCTTTTTAAAAATAACTTGTATGCTTGCCCTCTATACATTAATACATACATTTATTTCATTTTTTTCTTAATTAAATCTTTATTATTCTGATTATTACATTTGTTTTTATTTCTTCCCCTCCATTGCTCCCCTCCACCCGGCTCCCACCCCTCCCTCTATCCTTATCCCTCCCATTGACCTCATCCATAGGTGTATGATTTTTGTCCAGTCTCTCCCTGTACACCCCTTCCCCTTTCCCCCTGAAAATTATCAGTCCACTCCCTTTCTGTGCTCCTGATTCTATTGTGTTCACCAGTTTAAAAATAAAGATGACTGCCCAAATACCATCCTTATCTGAAGTTGTGACAATGAAAACAACAACAACAGCTGGATGTTACAAATTGTTTATTATCCAGCACCTGTGTCTGCAGCAGAAAAATGAAATAGCAGAATTTTGGAACTCATAGAGAGATAAACTATTTTAACTTCAAAGTTTACATATATAACAAATATTTATATTTCTGAGGGAGAAGCAAAAGAGCAGTTACATTTCTTAAAATTAATATGACATCTAAGAGTGACATAGACCTGAATCAAGAAGGAAATCAAGAAGGAAATATAGAGTAGATATGGGTGGTTATATGTAATGCAATAACATTTCCCCTACTGCCTGTAAAATCCAAGATATAGAAGTAAATTGAACATTTTCTTAACTATCAATAAAGAATTTTGTCAAATGGATCTATAATTTAATAAAATTTGATGCAATTACATGTAATTTTTAAAGACTTTGGGAAGAAACTGAATTGATAATATAATAATTAGAATGCTGGGACTCACATTCAGGTGGAAAAAATAAAAACATTAGCCTAGTCCCTCAGTAAAATTGCCCTAAAACGAGCAAAATATATAAATTGAAAAGTATTTTATTTCATTTAGTGAGAACTTTGTATTTATATATATTTTTTAAATTAATTAGCTGAAAGCTAGAGACAATAAATATGTGTATGTGTGTATACACATACACACATTCCCTCTCTCTCTCTCTCTCTCTCTCTCTCTCTCTCTCTCTCTCTCTCTCTCTCTCCATATATATATATATAATTAACCATTAACCAGGATGGGTCAACCAGACAGGAAGAGGCTGTGCACAGCATCAGGGATGGGGCAGCAGGGGCCTCTGCTCACCTCCGCTGGGGGAGGGCCTGATCAGCAGCGGCTGCAGCTGCTTCAAGGGCTGAAGAGGGAGTCAAGGCTAGACAAGCAGTGGCTGCAGCTGCTGTGGGGCCCCGGAGTGAGGCAGGGCCTGATCACCTACTCGAGTGTGGCAGCGCAGCATAATTTCGAATCATGCTCTGGGTTCTTTGTGTGTGTGTGTGTGTGTGTGCGTGTGTGTGTGTGTGTATGCACAAACATATGCACATACACATATACTAATATGGACTAAGCGATTTTGGCCTTTTCAAATTCTCTACTTAATAAATAAGAAAAATATGTATAGGGCACTTAATATGATAGTGATGAAGAAAAGAAGGATGTGAAGAATAGTTTTAACAATTGTGTCAGAGATGCCCTGCACAAGTGCACTAACTGGTTTTAGCCCATGAAAGGATTATACAGAAAGGACAGTCTCATGTTGTATACTTGAAAGCAATCTTAATATGCTAATATTCCTTTATAAGAAAAGGTCATCATAACTATGAGGAGCAAAAGTGAATATCAAATTGGCAGTAAGTATATAATGTGCCTTCTAAGATGTCAACAAATCAAAGGTTAGGGGAAATATCTCCTCAAATCTAATTTTCAACAGTAAACTTTATCTGAAGTAATTTAGTTTTTACTAATATGTTCCACATATTGTGCTTGTTATCAGTGATGCTCCTGGTATTGTGTGATTAGACACCTGCAATTCTTTGGCATTACTACCTCAGAATCTGGGTCCTAATATTTTGTATCTGGGGAACTCTGACTTTTTGATAGTAGAATTGATACTATTCACTATTCAAAAGTTAAATTCAGACCAGGGAAGGTTTAGGAGCTCAAGAAGCTGTAAGAGTCTATTTCTTGTGTCTTGGAACACTCACTTTTAGAAACAAGCTACCACACTGCAAAAAATAAAGTCCAAATGCATATGCAGCCTGGAGGGGCCCATGGGAGTAAGGGCGAGGTTTCTGCCTTCATGCCTGCTGAGCTCTCCTGGAACAGTAAGCATGCAACTCCCTACCCTTGTGATAGAGTTATCTTCAAAGTGAATATGTTTAGCTCTGTTGAGCTGTTTCCGTGACATTACATGGAACAAAGCATTATCCCCTCTGGGACAATCTGCCCAAATTATAGTCATGAGCAAAATAAACAATTGCAATTGTTTTAACCTATTCAATTGGGAATGGTTTGTTACACAGCAATAGGCAATTTGAATGGAGTGTTTATACCTGGAAGTGGTAGGCTGCCCCTGGAATTCTAAAACCACTGATATTTGTACAGCTTGGATTAAAAAGGAAAGAGATCATAAAGTTAAAGAAAATTGGGAACCTAAATCTTCAATGATTAGGGAGTAGGCTAAAATGGCTATTCAATTGCAAATGTTTTGTGTGTGTGTGTGTGTGTGTGTGTGTGTGTGTGTGTGTGTATGTGAAGGAAGAGCTATCTTGTGGGCCGCAGACAGCAGGAATGGGTCCTACTCAAACAACCAGCAACTGCAGCAAGATGGATTTGAGAATACATATGAAGTCATGACTGCTCTATACCTTGATCTCCATCCTTGACCTGTTCTAGAATGGAATTAATTATTTTGGTTATCAATTATTGCTCTACAATTCCCATATTGTATGTTGATGTGTGCAGGCAGACAAGTATACCCTTTAATTCACATCTTCATATTAATCTGAACTGCATCTCAAAGGCTCAACAACACCTGCAGTTTAATTCCTGATCAGAGCAGATACCTGGCTTGTGGATTTGAGCCCCATTTGGGGAGCATACGAAAGGCAACTGATTTCTCTCTCTCTCTCTCTCTCTCTCTCTCTCTCTCTCTCTCTCTCTCTTTCTGTTGGTCTCTCTCTCCCCTTCCTTTTATAATGCATGATCTGCATGTTTTTAGGTGAGGATTAATATATATAATGCTCCCCCAAAATGTATACATATTTAACGGCTGATAGTTCAATTGATGTTTTTTTTCTTTTTAGATTTAACCCATTGGAATTAATAATTATTTCAAAGTGTTTATACATTTTTTGGGGACACAATGTAATTAAAATTGATTTGTACACACATTGTTATATTTATATGATTAATATTTTAAAGGTAATTTGAATACTAAAAAGTTTTATAACAGAGAGAAGAAAGAAGCAAAAAAAAAAGTGTTAAGAGAAAAATCAGACATTTTGTCTTAGGCATAGTAAACCTGATATGATAGGAAGACATTTAAGTAGAGGTGTCTGGGAGACAGAGCGATAAGAGACTAGACAGAAAGAAAGAGGTCAGAAATGAGAGAGAACTTTCTGTCAGTGTTGATAGAAAGCTTGAGAGAAATGAGAGCTTTAACCAAATGGTTGTAGAGAGGTAAGAAAGCTGAGAAAAGTCCATAAAATATTAAAGAAATTATCAGTGGTGCCAACCAAAGTAGGCTTTTTGGTACTAATATCATTTGTATAGTTTTTTGCAAGGATGAAAAGCCTGCACATGCATTATATAATTGTGATAATGTATGTAAAAGTGATAATTATCATTCTTTTATAGATTCTAGTGGTCTGGTCTATTGGTTTAGCAGCTATGTGTTTAATGGGGCAGGAATGTGTCTAAAGAGGTCCCAGCCCAGACCGCTTTGGCTCAGTGGATAGAGCATCGGCCTGCAGACTGAAAGGTCCCAGGTTTGATTCCGGTTGGGGGCATGTACCTTGGTTGCGGGCACATCTCCACTGTGGGGCATGCAGGAGGTGGCTGATGGATGTCTCTCTCTCATCAATGTTTCTGATTTTCTATCTCTCTCCCTTCCTCTCTGTAAAAAATCAATTAAAAAAATAAAAAAAATAAAGATGTCCCAGATCTACCTACCAAGAAACATCATAGGAAGGAATACATTTGAATGAAGTTCTACTACTTCTTTCCCCACTTTCTCAACCATTTTCCAGAGCCAAATAACGTGCTGCATGTCCTCATGTCTACCTGCTAACCTAGGCTTCTCTGTTCTAAACTGTAAGCACTATTAAATTTCCTCAGATTTCTGAGCAAGTTTTCAACCCTTCCAACTATTAATAATAATAATAATAATAGTAATACAAACAATGATTTATTAACCAAATGCCCTAGGATTATTTTAGATTTTATGGACACTAAATTATTTACATTTTACAGTAATCCATGAGTAAGAACTATCATTATCCTCATTTAATAGATGGGAAAATGAGGCACAGAGAGGATGAGTGATTTTCCCAAGGACATAGCTGGAAAATATCAGATCTGGAATCTGAAATTAAGCGGTGTGTGTGTGTGTGTGTGTGACTGAGGGATAGTGATTCTTAAAAAATATTCTGTAAGTAAATTAATGGCCAGTACTTTAAAATTTAGGTTCCATATCAAACAAAGTTTCCTTTGGTGTAGAAGTAGCTTGTGAGCATCTATTCTAGACAGACATTGCTTTGCACATAGTGAACATGGTGTTAAAGAAGACAAAGCATCATGTCTGTGGTAGGCCTAATTTTCTCTGTTAAAAGACAAAGAAAAGTACAAATTACATCCTACATAATGAAAGCCTAATATGTTAAGTGTCTGCCATCCAGTCAGCCATTCAACCAATCAAAGTGTAACATGCTAATGATAGGTTAAAGCCACTCAAAATGCTCATTATTATGTGCACTGACCACTAGGGGCAGATAGTCAACCAGTTGACCAGTCTACCAGTCGCTATGATGTCACTGACCACCAGCAGATGCTCTGACTGGTAGTTTGGCCCATCAGAACTGAGTGAGATGGGTTGGACATGCCCTGGAGCCCTCCTGTGATTCCTCACCAGCTGGTCAACCTCCCATGTCCCTCTCTGGCCCCAATCATGCACTGGTGGAATCCCTTGGTCTGGCCTGCAATCCAGGACCAGTAGGGGTATATTGGAGAGCTGGTTTAGGCCTGATCCTGCAGACCAGGCCGAGGGATCCCACTATTACAGGAATTCCTGCACCAGGCCTCTAGTGTGTGTGTGTGTGTGTATATATATATATATATATATATATATATATATATATATGTTGATATAAATATAATGATATAGATGATATTTCTATATACATATAAGTATATATTTCTATATCAATATTCGAAAGGGAAGGCATAAAATACCTAATAGTCACTTCTCAAAAGATGATATAAAATGGCCAGTAATCACAAGAAAAAATATACTCAGGAACATTAGGTAGTAGAAAATGAACATTAAAACCACAGTGAGATAACCTTTTCATTATTTACAAAGGTTAAAACAAAACAAAACTGACAACAGCAAGAGTGTTGGTGAGGATGTGGAACAAGTGAGAATCTGATAGCTTGATGGTGGGAGAGCAATGTGGTATAACAGCCTTAGGTGATTGTTTCTGAAGCAAAAGGAAAACAAGTGTTGAATGGTGTACAGGCACTCATACAGCTCACTCTTTATAGTATTCAAAA